>LDUD01000034.1:303099-313895 GCA_012184295.1 Dactylella cylindrospora
TGACCATGCCTAAAGCGTTGCGAATTCGGTCATGATGCCAAATGCTAAGCAACTGAGCAAATTCCGTGTCTCTCGGGAGCTGAGACCCTAGTCGGACACTCACTCCACTTCTAAACAGTAGTTTATCGTTATAGCCATTCTACTAGTCTCTTCTAGTGAGCTATTAGTACTATCTTTGATTTTTTATTTCTTCCTTTCTGGAAAAGAAAAAAAAAACGCAAAATACTACCCAAGTAAAGTAGGCACTTTATAAGAAAAAAAAAGCGTTGAAGGAACCCTATGCTTTTGGGGGCCACCCTGACCCGAGGTTTCGATACATAAATCTTGTAAAATACACCGCATTTCAGGCATTGGTTCTGCAAAGTAAACCGATTATTTATACATTGTATGAAAGAGAAAGGGGAACCAAACGAGAAGAAAGCAGAACGTCCAGAGGCTGCAGACCACGGTATGACAATTAAAAACAAGCTATTCGGAATAAAGTTACAATTTGAAACCAGGTTGCTCGTGATCACAGTGGATGCGTATAGAAGCACTCGAGGTATATGTGAAAGCAGAATTGCTTCTTCGTTAATATTGACAGCGAATGGGAAAGGAAAAACAAGACGCTAAAGCACCTCCAACGGAAAGGGAGGGCAAAGTAGTAGATAAATAAAATAAAATAAATGAAAAACGGAAATAAAAATTATGTGGAAAAAAAAGTACACCTTTCCAAGTAGGACGTCCTACACCCGACTGGACCAACGCTTTGGACTGGGAATTAACCCCACGAGATACGCCCCCAGACGGAAAGCGCACGGCTCGTTCACTTGTTCTCTTCTAAGGTTTTCCTGAGTTTCTGGGCAAGCTCGACGGTGCCAACCTTCATGACCCAGACCCGGGATCCACTACCGGAAAGGAACTCGATGACCTTGACCACTTTACCATCGGCCTCAGAGGGGCTAACTTTCGTGTAATCGATCTCTTTCCGGAGTCCCACGTTCATCAAGACTTTACCCGTCTCCACCTTCACCACTATTCTCGATTTCAACGTATTCCTGTTTTTGAGAACTCGAAGCCGCCCAATGCCAATCTTTACATACGCGCCCTTATTAAGGTTGTAGATTGATGAGCGGGCTTCAAAAATCTCGTCCTCATCTTCTTCCCCTGGCCCCCTTCCGGAAAGATCTTTAACGTTCCCCTCGTGTCCAGCCTCGTCCGATGGCTCATTTTCGTCTTCACCTCCTTCCTTGTTAGACGTGTCGCCTGGGGTACTGATGTCTGACGGTGCAGGAGATGCGCCACCGAAGAGGGATGGCGGCGGCACGAGCCCACCGCCAGTTTGTCCACCGAAGAGAACAGGTGGTGTAGCCGGTTTAGAGGGAGGGTTGGAGAATATGCTCTTCCCATTTGATGAGACAGAGAAGTTGAAAGAGGGCGCGCCGGCGGCAGCGTTGCCAAATATACTCGTCGGCGGGGTGGATACGTTCGCTGAAGGCTGAGATCCAAATAGGCTTGTAGATGAATTTGTACTTGGGGTTGCCCCGTTCTTATTGTCCGTACGCTCACCGAAAAAGATGCCCTTGTCCGGCGTCCATGTTTTCCCTTCTTGTGCCGCACTCGTGCTACCGAATAGGCCGACAGCGCCTGTTTTTGGGGTCGAGGCCTGGCCAAAGGGTGCGCTTGGCGCGGTGCCAACTCGTCCAAATAAAGAATTTGGTGGCGTTGATTGAGCCGCAGAGTCTTTTAGAACATTACTAGGTTGGCCGAATAACGATGTCTGTTTCGAACTGGCTGAAGCTGGTTCTGAAGATTCATTTTCTTCATCTTCCTGCGATGGATTTTCGGCATCTACCTCATCCGCAGCCCCTTCTTCGTTTTCATCTTCATCCTCGTCCTCATCCTCATCATTATTTGTAAGGAACATGGGATTCTCCGACGTAAACGGATTACTCCAGCCGCCTGCACTCGAATCTTTCATGCCGGCTGTACCACCTGCTAAGACGCTTCCAGGGGACGAGGCATTTGATGGAACAGCCGAGCTTGGCTTACTATTCCAAGAAAAGAGATTTGCCGCAGCCGGTTTCGACGTGGGCGCCGAATCGAATATGCTATTCGGGGTTTGACTACCGGACCCGAACGCGAAGGGAGTTGGCTTTGTCTCAGCGGGAGCACTGGGTTTGCTACCGAAGAGGCCAGATGCCGCCGATGTAGAATTGAATATTGAAGCAGGTTGTGAGGGCGGAGTGGCTGAGTTTTGGTCACTTGAGAGCTTGCCAAAGAGTGGCGGCTGATTGTTTGGAGCGGGCTTCGATATCGGCTCGTTTGAACTGTTTGGTAATTGGGGATACGAAATATTCGAGGAAGGCGTGCTACTGCCGAACGGGAACAGAGGGGTTTTCGAAGAGGCGGTCGCTTCTGGTTTAGGAGCATCTGTCATCGAACCTAGTTTATGTTTAATACGAGGTGGTCTGGGAGGGAGTAAGGAGTTTGATGAACTTACGGTCAATGTTCATGCCGTTTTCTACCTGGTCCTTTTGCGACAATCGCAAAGCAGCAAAGCTAGAAACCTGCTGTTTATAAAATTCTGCCCATGTTGATAAGTCGGAATACGGATCCTCTGATATTGCCTGTCTGGTTTGTTCTAGAAATTGGTAGTTCAGACTGCGGATCTGGTAAAGCCAATTAAACGTAGGCATCTGTTCCTTCGTTAAACTAGATGCTGACGGAGGTTCTAGTGAATTCGGGTCAATTTTGGTCGCATCAGTTCCTGTAGTAGACGGTCCGGCTGACGGTTTAGAGGGAGGCTGTGGAGCAGTGCCGAATATGGGCGTTGCGGTAGGTTTTGACCCTACAGATGGTGTGTTTGGCTTAAATATGTTATTCGAAGATGGTAATGAAGGATAGATATTATTTGTTGATGGTTTGGGCCCTGAAAAGAGGGTGGTGTTTTGAGCATCTGGTTTCTTGGATGCAGGTGGTTCGGCTGCAATGGACGGACCCGTAGCTGGGCCGGCTGTGATAGAGCCCGCTGAGTCTACCGGGTCCGGTTTCGAACTAATAGATGGACTCGGATTTCCGAACAGGGCAAACGGGTTTTGCTTGAGAGGAGTCGCGGTAGGAGTTGTAGATGGTTTCGCGATCTCTGGTGGGGCCTGATTGTTCGAGCTGGGGCCGTCCTGCGATTTCGCGGGCGGGAATCCAAAGAGGCTGTTCGATGGGGCGGCGGGCTTGATGTTCCCATTAGGAGTCTGTGTGGAAGGTTTGAAAAGGTTCGAATCGGGCTTTGGTGTGGAACTGGCAAACGCTGGCGGGCCACCAAATAATGGGGTGGATGGTTTGGGTGCAGGGCTTGCTTGATTGTTTGGCAGGCCAAACAGACTGCCAGTCGACTGAGGGTTTGTGCTTGGTGTGGTTGAGATGTTTCCAAAGAGATTAGACGTCGAATTGGATTGTGCAGGAGTACCAAAAAGACTACCGGCCGAGGGCTTTTGTGATGGCGTGGTACCGAAGCCGATTGCGGGGGCGGAGGGAGTAGATATAGACTGGCCGAATGGATTCTTCGACGGAGTGGCCTGAGGTCGGCCGAATAACGAAGAGGAAGCGGCAGCGGGCCCAGCTGACTGCCCGAGATTGAAAAGGCTGGGTGTAGCTGGTGCGGATGCCATCGAGGATGCATTGCTCACACGAGATTTTGGTTTTAATATTCTAAAGAGATGCGACAAAGAGGTTTAATAGTTAGCGATTTTAGACCACATAGGGGGAGACTCCCCGGGGCATCCGCCTTGGGTAATTTTAATATTTAGGACGGGAACATTATACTGGACCATACTTTCTCTTTGCTAATATTTGCGGGGGAGCATCTTCGGCTGGTTCCTCCGATCTATCTCTGCTGTCGCGTTCATCCGCCCTCTCCCATGTGTCCTTCGTTATTTGCTCCGTCGCACCGCGTTTCGCCATGGCTATGTGACTGAGAATTGGATCGGGAGGCGCGTATATTCGGTTTCGATGAATAGCGATTGATGGCCAGATGGTCACCTAGGCCACCGTTCACGCCAACCCAGAAGAAAGGGAGCAAACAAGGGGGGTAAGACGGCGATGCCGACCACGGGAAAGGTAGTTTGAAGGATCGTGTGGATATTCAGAGGTCGAAAGGGGAGGCGACGGTGATCTTCTTTCGGCGAAGGAGAAACGAGGAGAGAGGATGTATGCGTGTGTGTTTGCGGTGGGTTATGATATATTTGAGCGAAGATGCAATATTTTTTTTTTTTATAAAACAATAACAACGGTGGAATATAGGGACCGGGGGGGTTTTGTTTGGGAAGGAAAGATCAAAACAGTGCGAAAGCGGCAATGTTTTGTTAGGCCCGATGAGGAGGAAGAAGATGACTGGCGATGAGATCAAGATGTAGTCGAATACAACAATGACTTCCTCTCCCTTGAAGATTGAAGATTGAAGATTCAGATGGGTGATGATGAAGTTGGGGGGGTAGTGCGGGCGTATGGAGTGAGGTGTATGTTTGTGCGTGTGGGCGGGTGGATGTGTGTGTGTGTGTGTGTGTCTGTGTGGAGTGTGTCGCCGGCTGAGCATCAAAATAAAAAAAAATTATTTGAGAAGAAAAAAAAAAAGGAGCGTGTTGGCTATGGCAGGGTGTTTGCTCTGTGTTGTGGATTTTGTCTCAGAATGTGTTGCCTACATCTCCCCAAAAAAATTATTATTTATTACCAGAAGTAGTATAGCTCGACTCTTCCGTTTATGGTAATATCTGCTTTAGAAAGACTCTAACAGATGCAAGTAGACATTCGAACATCCATCTGTCTATACCAGACACTACTTGTACAAGAAACTGTATTACTGCTTGGAGGTAATGTGAGATAAAACTTAGGTCTAACGATAGGCTCATGATAAAACAACAGTCTCATTTGGAAGATTCTCAATATCATCATGCTTCATCGTCTACAGGCTAGTTCGTTGATTCAACAAAATACTAAAAATATAAACCTGTGCATTACAACAGCTATAGATCAAACTGAAAGCCTCCGCCATTTTGTTACTATATAAAATCTATACGGGTGCACGCCATTACCAGTGAACCATATTAATATACACGCTCTTACTTAAGCCTCTTCCCTCCTCTTCCTCACCTCTATCTCCATCTGCATCCGCCTCCAGGAACCTGAAAACAGAAAATACAGCTTGAAACATCGTTTATAGCTTGGCCCTCTTGGCCTGGGCCTTCTTCAAGACAACCTGTGAATCCCAAGTTCATGTCAGCTATTCGTATTCCAAAGCCAGTATCCAGCCTTCAACATGGTAGCAATGCACTCACCTCAGCCTTGGTGGCCTTCATGACGTCACCCTTAACTTTAAGGGCACCTCCCATGAAGAGTCTCTGAGCATTTGCTTTGCCCTGAACGAGCTTTCCGAAATTGTCCTCACTCAGTGATAGCGTGACTAATGTAATGGAAACGCGGTCAGATATATTTCTGTTTTATACCTTGGGACAAACTGTCCACTAAGTCCGAGATGGTAACACGGCGGGGGTTGAACATACTATCTGCCTTTCCGCCGGCTGGAGCCTCGCCTGTTCCGACGGTTCCGGTAGACTTAAGGTCAATGTACCAAGATGCAGTTTCACCAGAAGTATTCTTCAGGGTAAAGCAGAAAACAGCATTTCCCTAAAGAAAAAGTTCCAGTTAATCAAACTGTCATGTGGCTAGAAATATTTGTAAAATGACTGTTGAATGCTTGGAAAAACCACGCGGGTTGTAATGGATTGAAAGCATATTAATATTGGTACAGTGTACGCAATATGCGCCACCATTCGTTGCGAGCAACAAAATAACGGTGCTGGTGAGAAACAGGGTTGTGCAGTCTGTGTGGATCAAATGATCAGGTGGGAGTTATACCCTCTTGATGGCATCCTTCTTTTCGGCCTCATCCTTGAGTGCGTCGGCGATAAGGTCAAACGCGACGGATGATGGGAAGGCGTCTATATTTCGTCAAATATATCTCCATGTCAGCGTGGCCCACTCTCAAAGGCGAATGATATGATTCGAAAGATAAAAATAATCGCTCGGGCCTATAATACCGTTCTTGAGAGACATTTTCCAAGGCTATTTGATGTACGTTAATGATGAGTGTTAATGATGTGATGTAGATGAAGCGTTGGAGCCTTTAATCTATGTATATTGTTATATAGTGTATATTGGCAATCAAATGTGATTACGATGGTGCGTAACGAAACGAGTCGAGTTGGAGAATAAATTGGATGACACGGATGAATAACAGCCGAGAAGGACAAAGCAACCTTAAACCTGCTGGTGAGAGATGCTATTGAGGGAAAGTATAATAATAATATAGAGAAAGGGCGAGCACTTCTCGAAGCAAGAGACATAGGCTCTATATAGATTATTTATTTTATAGGCCCCCCAAGATTTATAATTTTGGCCATGGTTTATAGTTTGAGTCTCCCACGGCCGAATTTTTGAAGCGTTGCGAATGTGCATGTGAAAGTTCACGTTCACTTTTCCTAATCCTGGTCGAACCAAATCGCCCATCTTCAGTCCCATTCATGCCAGCCAGTCCACAGGCCAGGCATCTGACTGCTCTTTTTTACTCCTGCCAGGTTCCCCACATCTCTGGCAGAACCTCTTTTGCTTATTTTCTTTTGGCTTCTCTCATTAGGCGAAATAAATGTGCACATGCGAGCGGAAGAGGCTAAGTGAGCCAACCAGTAAAGCGAACGTGAAGGTGATAATCATCGGAGGGCGCTCCCCACACAATCGGAGGTATTTTCCAATTGAACTAACCAATCTGAGAGGGAATTGTCGCAAACCCCCCAGACTACCCGTCGGGGAAGTCGAGGGTTATATGGAGGAGATAAAAGAAGCATGTGCACCAACGGTGCACCAAAGGAAGCTAAATCACGGGACCAATCCGCCGTACGATAGGAAGGGGGAAAAAGCTGTTTGGTCAGATCTTCTACATTCCTTGGGCATTCGGGGAGCGGCTTCGATCTCGCCGTCCGTCGGGCTATGGACCAGCCAACCACATTCGGGCAAAGAACTGAGGCATGAGGAGAGGGGAAGAAAATTTTGATGTGCGCCACATGCATTCAGCTGCACGAGCAAAAACTCGAAAATGTACAAGCCTCCCCCTTCCCACCTAAAATGATAGAGCGAGCGCTTGTGCAAATTATTGCATCTACCTTTGTATACATTTAAAACGGCTACATGCGAGCCCAAATACTCGAGCTCGCTTATATCCTCTTCGCAGTACTTGTACTTCAATTGACCTGCACCTTCAAGATGCATACCGCAGGCATGCGTGTGCGACAAAGGCTGAGATTAGGATCATTTACTTGGGAACGGTACCATTCTATATGAGGAACCCGCAAGGAGAACTTGGTACTTTGCCTGTCCTTATATTATCATCTATAGTTTTTTGTTTTTTTTTTCTTAAGTGAACAGAAGAAAAATTTTCGCGCCTCCAGTTCCTTGCCCAGTATCTGTAGAGGTTTTGGGATGAAACGGTCCCCCTCAAGAGCTCGGAAAAAATCGAGAGCTGAACAAGAAATTGGAATAGAAAATTGGAATAGAAAATTTAATATACTTTGTAAGGTACGACTAAAATCACAAATTGGGACTGAAATAAGAAACGTATCGGATAGGATGCATGGCAGGCTGAGCATGGCCGTCGCACCGGATTCTTTTGGGTTAGGATCTTGAAAACAAGATTTTCTGGCAAAGGTGACTGTTCAACGGCCCCTGAACGGCCGGTGATGTCATTCACTCCCGCTGGTACCACGCACTGGCCCTCTTCCAGTCAACAGGCCACCTTTTTTTGTCCCTTTTTTTTTTTTTTTGTTTTTCTTTTCTTTTCTCTTCTCCTCGATTCTTGAGATAAAACCATGGCACTTTGCATAAACGGGGGAGTTTTTCCGTACCGGTACATTTGCATTTTTGTAAATTGCAAATAAGGTAGACTTGCTCACAACCTTTAACAGATAGATTGTTGTTATAAAAAAAAAAAAAAAAAAAAAGGATTCCTTCACCCCCTGAATAGAATGAAATCAAAGCGGCGCTTTGATTTCTCCTCGCACTTTCTCAGCTCCCTTCGCCCATCCGATGCCAGTAATTTCGTCGATAGATTAACTTCCCAACATCATACGTAAGTACTGTTAAGATTCAAAGCGGCACTTTCCACGTTATGGAGAACCGTTCTATTTTGTTTTCCCCTTGTTCCTTGAAAGTAGCGAACCCCTGTCTAGCTGTGTCGGAACTCAAACTGGAGGTCGTATGATTGCAATTTTGGGGGGGGGGGGGGGCCAACGGGGTTAGTGTCGTTCGAAATCCAGGATTTTTTTGCCTGCCCGATCTACCCGACCCAGCAACAGCAGCAGTAGCAGTAGCACGCTAGCAGCAGCAGCAGCAGCACAGCGGCGACGGGCCAGCCCAGCCCAGCCCAGCCCAAACCAAACCAAACCAAACTCCAACATTTGTACCTGATCATCCAGCCCAGGCTAGCCCAGCCCACCCAGTCAACCCAGCCAACCCGCAGCCCGGAGAGACCGCCCTAAGAAACCATGGCGATGATACACAAATGTATATCGAATGTTGTACCTGCAGCAGACGATCAGCGCCGTGCATTGACGTTTCCCTTTGGTTCGCCCAATCCACTCTTTTGGCCCCCCCCCTCCTCTCTCTCTCTCTTGCCCCGAAAAATAACCCCTTCCTTCTCTCCCCTTCTCTATCTCCTATGTACATGTATGCGCCAGGTAGTATATTTTATAATAAATCCCGATATGTGTTTACTTTTTTAATTGGGGTACCTACGTAAGTGATCTCTTTTGGGTTACTTTTGTGAAAGCTGACAAGTTTCTCTCGTCTTCTCGTAAAATCCGCCCGTCCCGCCTGCTTTTCGATCGGGATAATTCCTCTGCCTCTTAATCCATCTCGTCTGCCTTATTTTCTTCCTCTTGATTTTCTCTCTTTTACTTTTTAACCTTTGGGCAGCTTTCCGTTCAGTCCCCTCCCTCGCCACTGTTTCCCCGCTGTTTGCAGGTGCTGTTCGGACCACGCACATTCTTTTCGATCACTCCACTTTCAGGCCAGAATGGTTTCGGATTTGGCTCCTAGCCACAGTCGTTGAAAAGAGCATACACGAGATAGAAATCTTAAGGAACCAGGAGCTAAAGGCCGTTGAGACTAGAAATTCTATTGGATTCTCCGTTTTCCCATTCAAGCTTGGATCCGATATTTGCTCGCATCAACCCGGCTGCACGATTCTTTAAATAAGCATACCCTTTCCGTTCGTGGTGACAAGCAGAAGCGGAACCAACAGCAACAGCGACAGCAGCAGGGCTTTTTTTTTTTTTTTTGACCAGCACTGGGGGGGAATTTGGCTAAAAGCGGTTGTACGTGTGGTTGTGGTGGGACATTAGCATCATCAACCCCAATCATCACATTCCCAGCGACTAGCCTTCCACAACGACAACAAAAACAACACTCTTCCTTTCATCAACATTTAAATTCCTTTTTAGTAATTTCATTCACCAGCTTCGTCAGCATCATCCTCTTCCTTATCCTTCCCTTCCTCCTTCTCCAACAGATTAATTTACCGGCTTTCCTCGCGACGGGAGCTCCAGACCATCCAATAGTTCCACAAACGAAGAATAAACATCCATTCAGAAAGAGAAGAGACAAGGGCAAGGGCCAAAAGATATATAAAAAAAAGAAAGAAAGAAAAGAAAGGTTACTTGCCGCCAATGTTGGACGCATAAACTTCTGTTTCGCACCGCACCAGATTTATCAAGGAACAGAACACACCAGGAAGGTATCCCGATGTCCAGATAAAACGGAAAGAATTGAGGTGCAAGTAGAATCTACCCTTCCTTGCGATTTCCCTCAAATCACTCAACACTGAGTACCCATCAACTCCTATATAACCCCTTCAAGGTCGGAACCATTTAGGTGGCCATCGATCCTAGGGAGGTTAAATATGCAATCCAATAATGACAGAGAAGCAAGGGTTGGGAGCGTGCCCAATCCGAATCCCATTGTTGGTGAACAACCACGACCATTTCAAATGTTAGGAAGGCTCTTCATGAGTCGACAGCAAAGTCAACGACAGCAACAAACCAACTCTGGCGAGCCTGTTGATATCGATTTGAGAAATCAGCCCTATGGCAATAACGAAACTAGCCGGAGTGGTGACAATCCAATTGTTAGCTTGTCCTCCAACAACCCCGACAACGATTCCAACAAACCAATCCTAGGGACAGCGGCTGCATCCACCTTTTCGTCATTTGCAACTGCAACCTTTGACAATACCAATAGGGGATACAACGGCAATAATAATAGTAGCAACTACGAGACCCCTGCGATTCTGCGAAGCAGTCGTCGTTCAAGCATATATAGTCTCGAGTCACAGACCGCTCTTCCTCAAGCACCACAACTCCGCTACCCACCGATGGAGGCTGCCGACTCACGATTCCAAGGACAAACAGTTAGGGATACTGGTCTCTTTTTCGACACTGCTCTTTCGACGTTTGGGATCCAACCTCAGGCTGAAAATGATGCCACTGGCCGAACGGATCCCCAGCAGACTTTCCGGTCGTCCGCCACGCCTGTATTAGCGCCTGTGAATCTACCAAAGCATCTCCGGCATCCATCCTTACCCGCACCCACCGGTCCACTGCCTCGACCGCCATCTCGTTTGGAAAACGAAAGGATCGGTGCAAGATTGTCTGCTTCCTCACCTGGTGTCGGCAGCAGTATTCGTTCTAAATTAAACGCTTTCCCCTTTCCCTACA
>LDUD01000034.1:325782-347507 GCA_012184295.1 Dactylella cylindrospora
CAGAAGGGAACAAAAGGGCATGCCTGCATGGCTTATGTGGGGACCACACTCAACCAAAAGTTTTGCCTCCTCTGCTGTCTTTATTTGCTCTCTCCCACAAGTAAAACTGGTTGTGGTTGCTTGAGTATGGAGAATGCCGTTTCATGGTTCATCCTTTTTGGACATCTTGATTCAACAGCAAGATGAATACATAAGTAATAATAGCATCTAGTAATTAGCAAGTGCTTTATGTTTATCGATTTGGATGAGGATGACGGACCTTTATGTCAATATGAGCGGGCTATCATGTATACCATTCTACCAAGAAGTATCTAGCTGACTTGCTGGTTACTTAGCTCCCCCGGTCCCAAGCGCGCCTGCCCCGGCTGGTTGGCCTGGTCTGGCCAGGCCAGGCCTCGTTGGGCTGTGTTGGTTGGCCGCCACCTACAACGCGCGCATCCGAGCACGTAGCAAGCTCCTAAACACAACCAGATATCGAAACGGGTTGCTGGCGCGTAACTTTTTGTTTCGGTCGCAGCTGGCATACTCGATTACAATATTCTGTCGCACAGTCAACAAATAATTTATCATCATCACCATCTGTGCACCGAACAACCATCGCTCTAACCCGCGTATCCTACCCCCTTCTTTTCTTTAGCCCCTGCCTCTCATTGGAGAAGCAATGTTCAGCTCAATCTCTCAGACGAGATCTATTTCCGACCTGTCGAGGACGTCTTATGTCCATGTCGATGATGACCTTGACGACACCAGCCCTGATAATTCTCGAGTCTTTGAGCACCAGGATGCTGACGACGAGGATGACGACCCGGCAGCCGAAGATATGATGGACCAGGATGATGTTGGATATGATGAATACGACGAGGAAATTGGTGAAGACGACGGAAACGATGATGAAGTCATGGAGGGAGAAGATGCAGAATACAATGACGGAGATGCGGATGGCGACATATCCTTGATCGGTCACCAGGGTCGGCATGCTTCTTCAAAGATTATCGAGCCGCCCGAAGTAAGTCTACTTTCGTCTGCCCTCCTAGCTCCTTCGGGCCGCCTACAGCGTTCGCCGAGGAATACCTGCAATTGCATTTAGATGGTCATCGAACCTCGTCCGCAACCTCTAGTTTGAAAATCCTCTAACCAAAATTTTATCCTCCGCTATAATAAAAACAGTTCATTCTGAGTCTATCTACCCTTCTGGAAAGCGCCCATGACGTTTTAGAGCCTCTGGAGGATTTCGAGGACTCTGCGGAACAGAACGAGCCTGTCCCGATCGGTCGACATGTCCTCTCCGATACCCAAAGGGTATTGCATCTCCAGAAGTTATCCATACAGATCGTTAATTCCTTAGGAAACTGTGCAGCTGGCCAGAACAACGAACGCCTCGACGACGCCCTCAAACTCACCTCCCTAATGCTCCCGTTATACTTCCCCCCGCCAATGGATCCATCTTCACTTGATCTCAAGTCGAACGCCCCCGTTCTTCGTGAGGTCTCTCCTCCCAAGCCAGCGCCTCTTATCCTTATTAACTGGTTAAATGAGAAGGATTGCAACCCGGATCCGAACGATCTTCTGGATGTTTTGCAATTCGACCCGAATAGTGCGCTTCACTATAACTTCTGGCAACTCCTGCAAAAATTAGCTTTACGATGCAGGCTCAATGATCTCAAACATCTAATATCAAGCCCTGACTGGTATATAACTGGAACCCCCCAACCAGGAGCCCGAGTTTATCCGCGCTCTGCTGCCTCTAATCTACAGAAGGCTGGCAAAATTCTTATAGAAATTGTGACCCAGTGTCCTGCTTCACGGTTCTTCCCCGCCTCGAAGAGTGATTCTCAATTTGGTAGATTTTCCCGAAGGGCTGGCAGCAGTGATGATGAAACCTGGGACACCAGTTCCGTTCAATGGCGTATGTGGAGATCCAAGATTGCCCGCGCAATCGACGAGATATCCCGTATATCCCATCGAGATCGGAATGCTCCCAACTCGGATAACGCAGAGGTGGGAGGCACATCGGACGGGCTTTTCAGGTCTCGGAAAACCCAGAAATCGGCAACCGAAGATTCTCCTCTTATACCTTACGAGATCGCACAGGAGTTAAGGATAGTTTTGCAAATATTCTTAGGAGATAAAGAAACAATCTTCAAAACTTCAGAAAGTTGGCTGGAAGCGGTCGCAGGCCTAGCCGCCTTTTACGACGAAACGGGGTCATCTGGAGATGGCTTGGATTGGGCAAAATTCAGCCGCCAGGGAACGAGTTTCCGAAGTCCAAATGTCTATCGCGAGGACTCAGCCAAGAAGTTAGCCAAGTATTTCCACCTTGTTACAGATGAAGCCTTCCCCTTGCCTGCCGTTAGGAATCTGCAGACCGCCCTTGGAAGTGTCCTTGGTGGACGTGTGTCCGTTGCCCTTAAATACCTCTCTAAGAAGAGTTTGCCTGTAGCGAGCGCAGCGGCTGAGCTTTTTGACTGGGCGGGATACTTCTCGGATGATGACAACATATCAGCAGCGAAACTGAGCGACAGTGTAATGGGGATTTTGGATCAGAAAGCGGGAAAAGAAAGTGTGAGAGAATCGATAGCGTCGGAGTATGCTTTGGCGCTGGGGACTCTTGGCGTCCTGCATGAGGACTCAGAAGCAGTTGTGGAAGGGTGGGAAGTTGGATTAGCCACTTTGAGGCGACTCAATACACCTGGTGCACAAAGGGCAGCATCTAAGCTAGTTCGGTCGGTCGTGCTTGAGGTGAATAACCCCGAAAGGGTAGAACGGCTTGTCGACATGTGTGTCGCATATGGCTTCACAGCGGAAAGAAAATATGTTTCACAAGCGTTTGCGCAAAAGCTTCTCGCTGCCAAACAGATTGGCTCCTCTTTGATATATTTTTCACGAGCGGAATGCAACTCTAACGTTCACGACGTGATGGCAACCTATGTGCGCGACTCTCTGAGGGTGGGAAGGATATGTCCTGCAGACGAGGAGCTAGACGAAACTTTCCAGAGATTGCTTACATCTCCGGAAGAACTAGCCAACGACGAAATTCTTAGAAGAGAGCTTTCTGGTTTTGCTGCCCTACGAAGCTATTTTGGCTCTAAAGATGCCGGTCTATACGGCGACGCCGCCAAGACGCTCATGGTTCTTCTGCTGAGTGCCGGCGAACAAGTGGATGGTGGATTGTTACATCTGGAGTGGGAGAGTGTCTTGGTGACGACCAATATTGCTGGTTTGGTCTACGAACTGCTCTTCAGCTCCACTAGCAACGGCTCTAGGGAGTGGATCCACGAGTATCTTGATGGCTCGGACATATTTAGTGTATTAAATGTGCTCGAATCCTTGTTTCTCGTGGGCGGTGAGACTTTGGAGAATATTCAGGACGAGTTTGGTTTGGTAATACGCGCAAGACGGACCAACCACGATCTAGATTTTGTTGAAGCGGTTTCCGAGCTACGGGCGGCTCTTGCGCGAGGTATTGGAAACGGGTGGCTGCGAGAAGAAACGTCCAAATCTGGGACTCTGATTCGGTAAACCGCTTAAGGTGGTGCTACATCACGCATCAAGGATTTAAATTCTGCAATACAGCTGTATTACCATCTAGAATAATACACCTATTTCCACCATATATCGATCTTAGCGTTTTCAAAGTTATTCCTTGGTCAGGCCAGCCTTATTTTTGAGTGCACCTCGACATACATGTACTATATTCCTACAGTTATAGCTAAAGTTGTATTGTATTTGCACACCGGGTGGTCCACGCATCTAGATATTTAGCTGGCAGCTACTTACGGGGCGGTCACCATCTACTTGGGTTGTCTTTCCCACCGCCGATGGTTAAGAGCGGCTAAAGCAAAACCCGCCCGCTCTTAAACCGACAATCATAATCAGCCGATGGGTTAATGCAATAATTTATTATTCCTCAAGCGAACGAGCATCCTCAATTCAACAACTGCAACCCCATTGACCACCAATACTCATCATGTCCATACTAAAAGCGCCATTAAGGCTGGCTCTCGTCCAGCTAGCTACAGGTCCGACGCCAACTCACCATGTTTCCCTCATCTGGACTGAGCACTGATATCTCTTTGGGGAAGTAAAGGAGTTGACAAGACTGCCAATCTCAGCCGAGCAAGGACAAAAGTTCTTGAAGCCGCGAAGGCGGGGGCTAAAATTGTCGTCCTTCCGGTTCGTAGCCTCTACAAAATTGCGGTAACTCGATAGGGGTCCAAAAGGGCGTAGCCTGTTAACAAGGAGTTATCTTGAAGGAATGCTTCAACTCCCCATACGGAACAAACTTCTTCCCTCAGTACGCCGAGTCTCTCAACCCGCCGTCCACCTCTCAGTCCTTCTCGGCCCTCTCCGCTATTGCTAAAGAAGCAGAGACCTACCTAATCGGGGGCTCTATTCCAGAACTCGATCCGGTGACCAAAAAACTCTACAACACCTCCCTAACCTTCTCACCGACCGGGAATCTCCTTGCAACACATCGAAAAATCCACCTTTTCGACATTGACGTCCCCGGCAAGATCAAATTCACAGAATCGGAAGTCCTCTCCCCGGGGAACGATATCACAATCGTCGATACGGAGTACGGCAAGATTGGTGTCGCTATTTGTTATGATGTGCGGTTCCCAGAGTTGGCAATGATTGCTGCAAGGAAGGGATGCTTTGCTATGATTTATCCTGGTGCCTTCAATATGACGACGGGACCTTTGCATTGGTCCTTATTGGCAAGGTCAAGAGCCGTTGATAATCAGGTTTACGTCGCCATGTGCAGCCCGGCCAGGGATTTGGGTGCATCATACCACGCGTGGGGCCACTCCATGGTTGTGGATCCTAACGGCGAGGTATTGCAGGAGCTGGAGGACTCTGAAGGGCTGGTACTCGCTGACCTTGATGCCGGACGGATTGATGAGGTCAGAAGGTCAATACCGGTTACTACGCAGAGAAGATTTGACGTGTATAAGGATGTTGCAAATTGATAGCTCTCGCGGGATTTATCATTAACCGGCGGTCAGGCCATGCGAAGAATATTCGTGTCTAAACTTTACTGATCTTTCTCCTTTATCGCCGAAGGTATATTCAAAAGAACGGCCGCTCAAATATTGGTCACTGTGAAGAGAATACCTTGAATGCTTCCGATTCACTGGTTGAAATCTGTCTGGACGAAATAATTGACAAGGAAAATGAAATTAAATTTACCACGCTTTTTATTAACATTTCTTCCAAGCGACCCGCATCCTTTCCCGCTCGGGGCCCGTTTTCTGCACCTAGGACTAGCCTGGCAACCCAATATATGCACGCAGAAAATGAATTATCACAATCTTCATACTCGAGATTGATTAGCGGACAGCTATCCTCCACTAGATACGCTAGACTAAGGATGTAGTAACGAGCAGGCGCCACGAAAAATTAAAGCAAAGTAGAGTTTTGTTCTCAAGATGTCGGTTGCTAGTTGGAATTTCAGCCGATAGCGGGAAGAAGGGGGAAAAAAAAGGAAGGGCCGCTCAAATTATTATTGATAACGGTATGGACTAGCCTGCTTAGCGTGACCATAAAATCAAATCGCCAGATTGAATCGTGAGGCCGACATTCCTCTTCCATATATAACGAAAAAAAAAATGGGCCCCGCTGCCCCCACATCCGCTGCGGGTTTCTCTGTCAGGTTTAGTTCAGGAACCCAGCCGCAGGAAATTGTTTGTAACCGAACTGCAACAGCGATCGGTGCGACCAATGAAACTCTCGGGTGGGCATGGGAGCTAAAATGCGCCTTGGCTGTCACTTTATTTCAGCCTTACGAAACACTGTGTTTTTGAATTTCTGGTGCCTTGGATAGAGTCATGTAAGATGTCTCGAAGCCAAAGAGAAACAAAGAGGAGGAAACAAAAGGTTCGAGGCACTTCGTGATGGCTACCGTTGGGGCTCTTTTGATGCTTAAAAGTAATTTTTTCCCTCTTTGGCCAAATAGCAGAGGAAGAGTGCACCTACCAGCTGCGCGACTAGCTACCAATTTAAATCGTTTTTGTTTGCTGCCCAGTGCTATTTTGTTCTAAAATGCACTTCGTGAATCCTGATCAAAGTAGACCGACTGACGTTGTAGCGCAACCTCTAGGCGGATCTTGGCAGAACCGAAGGTTTAGTCGAGAGGGAGGCGGCATGTAGGGGGGTTCTTTTTTTCCTGTTCCTTAAGAGCTAGTCCCTCGGATACGCTAGTAGGTTGGATTCTCGAATCTCATTCGATGTCCACAGTGTCGGGGCTGATATAAGAAGACTAGGCTGAGTTGGATTTCTCATACGTCTTCCATTTTAGCCCCTTCCAAGAAAAATAGCACCCAGTCCAGTGCGCGGAACGATTCCGATCCTGTCAATGTCATTCTGCAAAAATGGTTGCTACTTGGTCACCGAACCGAAAGCATCTTTTGCTTCTCTCCTCCTTTCTTTCTTTCTTTCTTTTTTTTTAACCCCCCTCAAGGTCTCGTTCTGCAAATGAGCTGAAGCCAAAGGTCATTTTTCTCAGATCCATCCAAGACCCCGATCCACGAATCATTCACGTATCGCTCATGGGACCGCCATGGTAATGCCAAAGCCACCTTTCTCTTCATCGTTCATCTTCATCCCTCCATTGGTTGAACGGTTCCTGGGTCAAGATGAGCATTCTCCTCGAAGAAAGTGGGCCGGTGAGATTTCCACACGCCATAACCGTGTCCCCTATACCCGCTCAAAGTAACATGATCCCGAGAGTTCCTTTGGCACTTGAGTAAACGTGGTTAGCATCATGAGTCTTGGATAATAGCTTTTTTCGGGCCGCCTAGCTAGTCTGCGAAATGGAAGACCTAGGCAAGGCCAGGCATATATTAGTCGATAATCTGTCACCGATCGTTTTCTTCTGAATGGTGAAAACACTCCAGTACCAGATTATCAGAGTCTCAAAGGCATTAGTTGTTTCCCTCTTGTCTGAAAAATATTCATCTCGTCACGGCTATTTCTTAACGCTGCCGCTGGTGTCATTCCCGAATCTCGACCCTCCATCTCTCTGATCCTTCCTTATAGCCTGCATGCTCCAATGAACAGGAGCATAGCTGAGCTGCACATTCCCGGTCGCAAAGAGTTGACTGATCTTGGGCATTTGTATTCTGGCTTAAACTACTTGCGAGTTCCTAGTCGGGGCAGCCCTATTTGCTACGCCTATTCGTAGTTTTAGTGGCGTTTGCCCACAAGCTGAATAATGTGTATAAGGCAAGTACTTACCGAATTTATACTTATAGTTCCTATCCAATAGATTTGTTCGTTCGAATTTCTGTTTCTCTATTTCCTGTAACCCTCTTGATACTTATATATCATTTCCTTTGTTTCCTCATTCTCTTTTTTTTTTTGAATTAACATTTAACGATCCTAGTTTAGAATTGTTGAGGTCTACCCAGGTATGCACGCTAGCCAAACTAGCTATCCTATATTCCTTGCTAATGTCCTTTTCTGACCCCTTAACTCCCCAAAACTCCGACATGGTTACTGATAAACGCGAAACTTTAAAGCATGCGGTTGTGTGCATTATATTCATGCGATTGACTACTGTAGACTGGCAGGACAACCCGGCCACGTGGTAGAGGAAAAGATAATTTACGTTGGATTCATGTGCCCAGAACATGCTGGGGATGCTGCAGACACATGCATTTCTATATCGCCGTTTCGCGGCATGTATTCTCTTGGGTGCGATAACGATATTTCCGCCTTCTCGGTACGGGCAAATGTATTCTCAAGTACCTGGTTTCTGCAGCTCGCAGAATGTTTGTGCCGATGAGTTTTAGCAGCTAACGTACTTTGCAGCTAGGGTTTCTTTAGCATCTCGGTAAAAAGAACCCTGGGTAGGTCTTTATTTTGGTACAATGCGCTAGGGGAACCGAAGAAACTTGGGAGGCGGGTTACCAGTCGCACAAAGGAGAGCCTCGGGTTGAATATCGGCATGGCGTTGAGGAGATATCAATGAGGCTACAGCCCATATCATTTTTTTGAAATAGAAGTATAATTATTTTCTTTCTCTTGTACATATTTCTGAGTTTATATGATTATATGGTTTGTTGCACCTTCACTTATAAGGAACAAATATCACCTGACTGGGACATTTGGAGAGCACGGTGTGTGATCTGGTCTTTAAAGTAGGCCTTGAAAATTCGAAAAGTGGCACGCATCTGCTCGCACTTTGGTATGCTGCATTCTTTGACTTCGCAGCTCTATGGCCTTTGAACCGTTGCAATTGAGTGTCCTCAGTAAGAGCCCCAAAAAACAACAAAGAACACAACACCCCAAACTTATCTCCAGTTTTCTTATCAAAGCTCCTCTTAAAGAGGACACAATTTCCTAAAAAGGAAAACTATTACTGACGAAGATGCAGGGCGAGCATGGTAGGTTCAAAAAAAAAAAAAAAAAAAAAAAAAAAACAGGTGTTTGGCTCCAAAAACTTGCTGTATTCCTATGCGTGTGGGCAACAATCTAAATGTCTCCGAGACACTCCGCTTATAGGTTTGTGCTTGCAGTAGTTTAGGCTCCATCAGCGGGGTACACGAGACCCAAGAGCCAGAGTTGGAGGGTGGCCGGTCAAAAAAATGCGAACGGGTTGGCCGTGACAGGCATCGGTTGGTATCTACAGTATCTGCAGTATATATTGGCGCGGGGCGACTATAAGCAGTATAATATTTGCGTATTCCAGGGCCTGCTCAGCTTGCAAGATTTTTTACAACACTTAGTAATCGATAACAAATCTCAACCGTAGAGGTGCCTGTAATGTCAGATGTCCGATGGTGACACGATGGGGAACACCCATCGCATTGCTTGTAATATTTTAACAGTTTATTGGTCTCAAGCGAGGTTGTTGCACAAAAGATGCGCCAAGAATTCAGATTGATAGTTGGTGCGTATTTTAGGCTTCTAGGGCCGACCCGCGCAGTTGGGAAACTATTATATATCATATGGGAACGCCGAACTGAAATACTCGAGTATGTATTAGCGCAGAAAGGATAATTTGGGAAACGTACCTAGCTCTAGACCTTCAGCATCCTTTCAACAGCGTTACATCCTCGTAACTTCAGATGAACCATCTCTTGACGAGGAGGGTGAGAGACATGTATGGGCTGATCTAAAAAAAATTTAAACCCTCCATGTTCATGGCAATTCGGGATGGCAGTTCCAACGGCGTGGTGCCAACTGTGGTACCAGCGTGGAGTGCGGGGTCCTGGTTGATAAGTGAACTGATTAACGTTAAGTGCCGTTCGAGTCTGGGCTCAATAATGTCTGTTTTTTCTTTTTATACCAAAGAGGATGTTGCCTCGGCCTCGTTGAAGCATCCTGTGAGAGAGCATAACAAGGGAGCTGTTACAAGTACAAGTTCCTAGAGGAGCAAAAGATTGAAAGAGAGAACCATATCTGAAAGTGTACTCACAGTACGATAGCTCATGTACCGATGACTTGCGGCGGAAAAATGTGATGATGCTTAGGCAGATATCAAGCATGCCATTGGCTCATGTTAAACCAAAACATGCGAGCCCACCGCGTACCTCTCTGGTGGGGTATGTAATTGCCATGATGATCTTCCCTGCTTTCAGAATGGAAAGCGCCGTGCACCGGTGGCAAGGTTATCGAGGTTTAGCAGCACATGTTGAGAAATCTGAGGGGAGATAAGGAACATGGCCATTTGAAATTGATATAAATACCAATCCCGAGTGTGCGATAACGAATGGGAACGAGTTTCGTTTATAGGACCTCTCCGTTGACCAGGGACGAGTTCTTATCTTGGAAAGCAGAAGCTTGTTTCGGAGGCCTTGGGGTGACCCCCAGTGCGCTGCTAGCTGGGCAGCTTCCCTGTACGTCCCACATTGAAAAAGGTTCATGCAGGCCGGTCCAGGCTGCCATCGCCAAGGCCCTCGGCAGCGCCCTACTAGTGCGGATCAAAATGCATCTCGGACGCCACATGGCTGGGGGTATGCAAAATGACGAACCGTCAAAAAACAAAAGGCTTAAACGATTGTTTTGTTTGAAATAATTCTGCATTACGGCTATTGTGGGCTCGCTAATTGTTCTTATAGTGTGCATAGCTAGAGGCTTTGAAGGCTTTTCATGAAGAGAACAGGTGTGAACTTCTCCCCCAAACGTAGGTTCTCACCAATGAAACACATGAAGCCATGCAAGAGGGCAAAATTCATCCTCTGTGTTCACAGTTGCAACTGCGGAGGGGGAGGAGAAAAAAAAAGAAAAGCCCAACTTGGTAGAACATTTCAGCAGAAGGCAATGTAACACCTGATCGTCAGCAACGGCAAAATTCAGAAGGGATGAATATCAAATGAACAAACGATAGACAGCTTCCGCATGCAAATTTATTGGGAGGGAGGGTGACTGGAGGATGCCGATGGAGGTAGAGTATAGCATGTACAGGTATGTACCGGAGAGATGTAAGTATCTGGAGAATAGAAGAGCAAGGAAGCAAGGGAAGAGAGGGGTGGCTTGCTTGTGCAGCTGCCAAGATGAGCATAACCGAGTTCCAAAACGGCTTCTTTCCTGTCTTCTATTCGGCATCGCCTTCCCTCCACAGTTTTTAGCGTAAAGCCCGTCGCCGCCACCGCCGACTGACAGCAATTTAAAATCTCCACCAGATAAGCCAAAGGAATTTAGGTTCTTTTCAATAATAATTAAGGTATAGCAGTGCTGAGAATTGTGATTATGATGGTTGTTGCTAGCTGTGGAGCCTGCTGCGCTTGATAAAAGACTGGGCGACCGAGAAACCTAACGAGAAGGTTTGACATGTCTGCAGCTGACCCCCAACCCGGACCAACAACCACTGCCGCCCGCCACCCACGAATTGACAACCACCCTCTCGCAAAGCAAGAAAAAAAAATAAAAAAATTTTAAGCTTGTTCTGAAATAGCCGGATATCATTGGATGGGACTTTATTTTGCTTGTTACACAGCTTCCAAGTTGGGACAACCATCAGCAAGGTTCACAGGCTCCAATGTACTCTAAACAGCAACCTCTACTGGGTTTCTGGCAACTCTTGATCCAGTAACATGTAGCGTGACTTTAGCTTCGGGTGTTACACTCGTTCCTTTCAGTTTCTCACGGACCTTCTCGAAAGGGTAGCATCCGGGTCTTACATTTTCTTCTTGGATTGCGCATGTTTACCTGGGTTTGCCCCAGAGCCAAGTTGAAGGGCAAGCCGCTGCAATAATGGACGAGGAGAAAAAACCAAAAAAAGAAAAAAGGAAGCCGGAGAAGGAAATTTGAGGTGAATGCGCTGGTTTCTCTTTGCGGGCAGCGCACGCATAAAACAAGACAAAATGAGTTCCAAGAAATTTTCAAGGGTAGAGCATTCGTTCTTCCTGCCATTCCTTGAATTCGGATCCGGAGGAGGAGGAGAAGAAAAAGAGAAGAAAAAGAAGAAGAAGAAGAAATAGGAAGAAAAGAAAATAATGAGAAACGTGGTTGGAAAGGTAAAAGAACCATCACAAGTAACACTTTAATGCTGTAAAAATCAAGGACGAGCAAAATCCCCATATCGCTGCACAAGAACATAAGGCCTAGATGGAATATGTTAGCTGCGCATCCATACCCATATCGTCCCTGGTTTCAACCTCCACAATCCCAGCCGGAGGGGAAGGGATCGCGAGAAGATAGAAAAAAGAAAACAGCAAAGGAGGCCCGGACACCTAGTTTAGTCTTGCTTGTGAATGTCTCGCCATCTCTCCGTCTAGCAGTCCGTATCTTTGGTCGGCTTCCTTTCCTCACCTATCCTCGTTGATTATTTCTTTTTCTTTTTCCTAATTTTCTTTTTCGAGGGCTTCCATCCTTTATTTTCTTCTTCGCCGTTACTTCTTTTGTTCTTGCCTTCTGATATTCCCTTTTGCATATCCACTTTTCTTTCTTTCTTTTTTCTAATAAAAAAGAAATAATTCCCCACAGATACACATCCCAAGGGCCCTCCCTCTCTCTCGGCTCAAAGAGAAATAAGTGCATGCATATACGAAGGACCACTTGCTTTATCTTTGGATCCTCCTACCTTCTCTGAACTTTCCCAGAAACCCGAGGTACATGTAAGTACCTTGACACCCATACCCTCACCACCCCAGTCTTCATCTCCCGCAGCAACCTAGCCCACCTCTAGAAAGTCCTATAGTAAGATGTACATCAGGTATCTACCAGTCCAAAGATAACGTCTGGACAGCATGACCGCTTGACAAGTTGGGATGACCCTGGTCTTCGATTAAGAGGTTAACTTGGTATCGGGCATCTGGACCTCTCCCTTGAATCCTGCTCCCCCAATTGGCATTGTCCTGCTCTCTGTTCCTGATTTTAAATTAGGACGGGGCACCTATAAAGCATTGCGAACTTCCTCCCTCGTTACCTTTCGAAGTTGATCGTGTTCTCGTTCCCTCGCGATATTCCCTTATTACCCATCCCTTCTCTACCTATTCCTCTCCTAGGGATACCGCGATCTCCAGTTGTTCGTGATTTGTAGTCGGATGCGTTTCGACTATTAGAGTCTACGAACAATCTTCCAACCAACTTGTTTCCTGCCAATTGGAAATATTCTCGATTCGCCTCGGTGTAACGTAACCCTTTTCTAGGCGTATTTCTGTCTAGAGAACTGTTGTCACAATGGCTTCCAGCGCCGCCCTCGACATTGAGAACCAAGGTTCCTCAGATTTGAAGCATCGAACTTCAAGCGGTGGACGCTACTCTGGAGAAGAACAAGAGAAGGTTCACGCACCAACTGATAGCAAGGACGACAGCCTCGACAGAGAAGAAAAGGGCGCCACTGTAGGCCATGGGTCAGCTGAGAGCGGTAGCATGGAGGAAAAGAAAGAAAGTAAATTCAAGCATTATTACAAAAAATTTAACTGGGCGGTCCATCTTATCATTTGGCTCTTCTTTACTGGGTATGGCCCGACTTTCCTTCAAGATATATTTGTGCTATTCGTGTTGTTTGACTAGTAAAACTGACAATACTTTCCCTGGTTCCAGTTGGTTTGTCGCTGGTGTCGTGCTACACAGGAGTGACTTGGGATGGTTGATTCCATTCCTTCTCTATCTCTGCATTACGATTCGCCTTATCACCTACTATATCCCGATCACCATTGTCACGAAGCCGATGCACTTCATTTGGAACAATACCGGAGTTAAATTTGCAGACCTCATCCCAGAGCGCTTTAGGATTTGGTGTGGTGCGGCCCTCACCATTGCAGTTATTATCATTGGATCTTTCGCTTCCCCAGAATCGCAAGGCAATACTAGGGAAAATCGTGCTGTCTCGCTATTCGGTCTGGTCTTCTTAATCTTCTCGCTCTGGATTACCTCCAACAACCGGAAAGCCATTCAATGGCATACCGTTATCGTCGGCATGCTTATCCAGTTCCTTGTTGCTCTCTTCGTCCTGAGAACTAAGGCTGGTTATGATATCTTTGACTTCGTTTCCTACTTGGCTCGTAGCTTGTTGCATTTCGCTGCTGCTGGTGTTGCTTTCCTGACTTCGTCAGAGATCTCGCAGTATCCATACTTCTTTTTCTCAGTGCTGCCAGCAATTGTCTTCTTCATCTCGTTGACGTCGCTCCTGTTCTACTGCGGCGCCCTCCAGTGGTTCATTGGCAAGTTTGCTGTCTTCTTCTTCTGGAGCATGAGGGTTTCTGGCGCCGAGGCCGTCGTCGCCTCTGCATCTCCCTTCATCGGACAGGGAGAGTCTGTCATGCTTATCAAGCCTTTCGTTCCCCATCTTACCCAAGCCGAAATTCACCAAGTCATGGCCTCTGGTTTCGCCACCATCGCTGGTTCCGTCCTCGTCGCCTATATTTCCATGGGAGTCAACGCCCAAGCCTTGATCTCCTCTTGCGTCATGTCTATTCCCGCCTCGCTCGCCACCTCAAAATTGAGATACCCAGAAACCGAAGAATCGCTCACCAGAGGCCGTGTTGTTATCCCAGAGGATGAGGACGATAAGCCAAAGAATGCCCTTCAGGCTTTTGCAGATGGTGCTTGGTTGGGTCTCAAGATTGCAGGCATGATCATGGCCACCCTTTTGTGCATTATCGCATTCTTGGCTCTCTGCAACGGTCTCCTCGGATGGTGGGGACGATACCTCAACATTCCAAACTTGACTATCGAACAAATCGTCGGATATATTTGCTATCCGGTTGCCTTCCTTTTGGGTGTTCCCCGTGGCCCAGACCTGTATAGAGTCGGCAAGCTCATCGGCGTCAAGCTTATTGCCAACGAGTAAGTCAAAAATTTAGCCCTTTTCTGTCTGGATTGTGAATGTTCGCTGACTGATCATTCCTAGGTTCGTTGCATTCCAAATGTTGACTGGTGAAGAGGAATACTTGGGCATGGAATCCAGATCCAAGTTGATTGCTACTTTCGCTCTCTGCAGCTTTGCAAACAGTAAGTCACCAAATATAAACTACTACTGTCTCATGCGAATAAATTACTAACACGCTGCTCTTAGTTGGATCCCTTGGTACACAAATTGGTGTGCTCTCACAGGTTGCCCCAAGCAGAGGTGGCGATGTCGCGAGGCTCGCTGTTAGTGCTTTGATCACCGGTGCCTTGTCGACATTCTCGTCGGCCGGTATCGCTGGTATGATCATCACAAACGAAGCTAGCTATATCTCTGTTCCTGCTTCGTAATTTGTTTTACGTTTATATCACTGGCTTTAAAAGTTGCCGGTCTGGTTTTTTTGTTTATCTGATAGCATAATTCTCTGTAAATGATTGGATTCTTCCTTGTTGTATTTCGAAGGAAACCATACTTTTTTCTCTCTCGCGAGCTCTTGCGATCACACCGCCTTAGACAAGCCGTAAAATTTTCGTTGAATCTACGATAAGCATGCTCCCAATCCTGGTTGCCTGCTAAGGTTCGGACACGTAAATTCGCCGCAAGGCCTCCGATGATAGTGGTATTGGCCGGGTAGTAATGGGCCAAAGGATCGCTGAGGAATTGAAATGGCCGGCTACCAAAGGGTAACACTGGGCCTTTTGGCTTGGTTATCTGTCTGTTACGTTATCGTTAGCCAATCCAATCTAAATCTTGACTAGACTGTGGACATTTTGCAACAATAGGTGTGTGTTGCCGCGCACCAACAGCCGAGGGCTAAGCAGCTATCTCTTTCGCGCAAGCTCAAGCAGCGACAGACGGTACCGGGCTTGAGAGCTATCTCTGCCCGCCTCTAAAGAAAGGCAGCAAGATAGAGTGTATAAATAGAGCTCGAAATCAAGCATGTCGAGCTATTGTGTATACGAAGTGACTGCAGTTTATGCTCCCAACAGAGTAACTTCTGGCTTCTACAACGGTTCTAGACAAATCCACGCCTCATTCTAAGCTATATTTTAACTGAATCTAAAAATTGAGATACAAATTGAAAGTATGGATTTCAAGGTTCTCGAAGATACCTTTCCGGAGGATCGGACTTTGCCAGCCTTCATGGTGTCAACTACTCGAGGATTTTTGCCTCGGACTGTAAGCCTTCAAATATTACCAGAACCAATGGCCATTAGACGCGATCGCTGAAAAGAAGCTATCTTATCTTAGAATCCACCCGTTTCCCTGCCTAAGGAGTTCGAGGCCCTCGAGAAGCTTCTTCAAGAGATGCCTATCCGAAAGGCTTCTGGAGAACCTGGGCTGCTTGCGAATCACAAACTGGGAGAGTTTGTGGAGAACTCGTTCCCAAATCTGGTCGAAGAAGTTGAAAAGTTCAGAGACGACCAAATTACCCTCAATGCCTTGTACAGGGACTACTCTTTCCTTCTCAGCGCCTACCTCTTCGAGCCTTGCTACGAAACCTATCTACGAACCGAGGGTACAGGTTATGGGTTGGGGCGATCCCTTCTGCCGAAGAATGTCGCACAACCGATAGCTCGAGTTGGTGAGCTGTATGCCTATATCTCTATATCCATTATATTATACCAATATGGAAGGTTTATCAAATCCCTATACTAAAACTTGGGTATCTCTTGTCCACATGCAGAACTCGTTTCCAACCATTCATGGAATACGCCGGGAGCTACGCTCTATACAATTATCGGCTCCTCGACGAAAGCAGAGGCATGGAGTATGATAACTTGGCTCTAATTCGGGCATTTGAATATGGCCTCGACAACAAGAGCAGCGAAGCCGGATTCGTTCTTATCCATGTAGCTATGGTCCAGCATAGCAACGGCCTCGTTAGCGGTGTTAAGAAGGCTTTGGATGCACTTCGAGCAGCAAACACTGAAGCCACTGCAGCAGAAAACCGCGAGCTATTCAATGATGGCCTTCGAGAGATCCTAGGAAGTATGCGCAAGATAAATACGGTGATGGAAGGTTTGTGCATTCTTCCGTTCTGCTAAAAGTGCAAACTTGAAGCTAAAATAGCTAACCAAAACTCCAACAATCCGACAACACGGGTGTGTGGGGATTGGAGCATTTCTCTTAGATATGTGGAAGAAATCCAAACCAGAAAGCTATTCTTCCTTCCGTGTTTTCATATTTGGAATCCACAGCCAACCAATGTTCCCGAATGGTGTCATATATGAAGGTGTTTCCGAGGAACCCATGAGGTTTAGAGGTGAAAGTGGCGCTGTACGGAACCCTGCATGGATAGGATTTCTCAAAGAATCGACCTCTCCCTGCCATCTCGGGCTAACTTGATGTAGAATGATAGCATGGTTCCATTGATCGATAACTTCATGTGGTAAGCTCAATAAGCCGCCTGAGTTTATATCAAGGATTAAGTGTCATTGTTAACACGACTCTAGCGTCGACATGCCCGACAATCCATTGACCGATATCCTCAAGGATTTCCGGGAGTACCGACCCGGAAATCACAAAGATTTCTTGAAGTGGGTTTACGGTGCGGCACGGGGTGATGAGAATCAGCCCAGTGTAAAGGAATTTGCTCTGAGGGATCCCAAATCTGCAGGTAAGTCGTTTAAGACCTACAACCCCGCAACCATGCATATAAGAGGCTGACACGATACAAACTGGTTCCAGTTTTATACCTTTTTATTCTCGATCAACTTAGAGATTTTAGAGGCCGTCATTGGAACTTTACAAGGTAAAATTTTCAAACATCACCTATGCTTTCAGATAGCTGACAATATACAATAGAGAGTATATACTAAAACAGGGAAAGCGACTCCATCCAAAAGCCACAGGCGGATCTCCAATTGTTGAAGTAAGTACTAACGTCCCCGTGTGTTCCATCGGCTGCCGCAGTTCGACTTCGTTCGAGCGAAACTGGGACTAACAGGAATAGTGGCTGCCAAACCAATTGTTCCAAATCTTGGATCTCATGGCCTCAACAAATACGCACATTACGAACATGGGAACGGACGGTAACATCGGGCCAAGGGATGCTGCCGAGCTAGAAGGAATCATGGAGTCGGTGGCGAGGCAACGCAAGAACCTCGAAAAGGAGGTCTCAAGGTACTCTGAAAGCTTGAAAGAAAGTGAGCGGGCTGGATTGCCAGTTCAATAGCTAAGGGATACCGTGGTTTGAACCCGCTACGGCGTTCAGAGATATCCCAGCGTTTAACTTTTCCCTAGTTGTCGTCTTATATTGCACGGATTTCATAGCCCTATTATGCCATGTCTCCCTTGTTTGTGACCAAGCATCACTCTTGGGTTGAGCTTTGAATACACCTCGTTTCTGTCCAAGTTCTAGAACAGAATTGTCTAAATAAATGAACAGGAGCTTAACTAGGAACGTACAGAGTTTGGGTCTAGAAAATCATATAGACATATTTCTTCTAGTTTTGTTATGGTTGATTATAAATACTTGATACATTCAAGATCCGAGACCTCGGAGGAACATGAGCTCAGAGTTATGTTGCTCAAGAGCCGTTCTCATGACCTGAATATATTTTTCCTGACCCTGAGCTCCTTCGGATACTTCGACAGTCTGTTCCTGGCTTTTTGTACGGTGTGATTTCGAATAGACCGGATTAAATGTCAGCACACCAACTTCCTCTTCAAATTGAAGGAGAAGATCCGAGTTCTCGATTGAAGGACACAGATCTGCACTTTGGGGCAGAAGCGGGAGGATTTTCCGAACACCTGTCCCCTTTGGATTGGTCCAGTCCCTTATGTGCCTGATACCATCTCTCTCTATAAACCGTATTTTTCCTTCGCTATCACCCGTAACTATTTTGATTCCTTGATTAGCAATAGAGAAGATTTTACTTCTCGATGCGGATTGTCGATTTTTCGTCCCAACGGACGTTGACTTTGAATACCATTGCTGAATTAATGATTGTTTCCTGGTCGGCTCGCGAGCTAATGCTTCTTTATCAATCCCATGTGCATCTGTCCCCTGTTTGTAACTTGATGCAGAAGGAAGCGGATAAATTTCGAGCGTCCCCCTTCCTCCATATTCACCACAAGCTATGAGTGAATATTTGGAAGCTGCTGGGAAGGCTGGATTTGTTGGCATGATGGAGAGGCCACTGAGTCGGGCACCCGAGTGGATTGTCCCGGCCAGTCTCGGCCAAAATCGTCTATCATAGGCCATGATACTTGGGAACCTGCCAGCGACGTAAAGTTCATTGCCTCCAGCTTGATCTATGGGAGAATGTACAATACTCAAAGGTGACGGTTGCAGGAACACTGTTGGAGGTGCATGTAAGAGGTGATCACGGGAAGTTTTCTCAAGATCAGCCGTGGGCGAGGCCGAGTGTGATTTCCTGGAGGGCACGCTTCTTGGAAAATTTGCGGGGCGGTCAACCCTATCGCTGTCGTGTACACTGCTGCTTGCTGGAGCTGATTCTGTGGCGATGAAATCAGAATGGCTTCTCGCATCTAGCAAATGCAGAGTCAAGGTTGTCCCGACAGCCATGACTGGAAGCACTGTTGACAGGCACGTAACAGAGAAAGGAAATCTATGAGTCCTTATTTTTTGCATTGTGACCAGATCCTAAGCATCGTTAGCCACGGGGACGTTCATCAAAAAGAACACTACAGGGTGACAAATTCCATACCACCTCAGTTAAAATACTTCCAGTACCGAACCATGCCCGGTTTCCATGTGCCACTGCAGCGTCGACATAAAGTCCCCGCTCTCGATTGCTTTTACCTCCGGACTCAGTATTCGGGCCGGCAAAGCCGAATTCAAGGTGTCTCCGCTGGAGCAAATCCGGACCAGACTTCCCCAGGACTTTCCCCAATTTATCATGGGAGAGTGAAAATATGCAGATACTGCCATCTTCCAAAGCTGATACAGCGGTTAGCTCGGTGGACGAGGCTCCGTCGCCGCCGGCTAGTGCCATATCCGCGATTTCAAGGTTATTGGGTGCACGAAATTTGATGAACGAATCATCGGAAATATTTGAATAGCGATATTGATATTCTTTATACCAGTCCACTTGCTCGTCATCTAGTCCGTGAACATGCGACCCACAGGCCCTCGGTCCTTCGTCATCTTGGGGGCTTGCGATCGTGACCTTCTTCGGCCGCGAAGTGCGTAGGGCTATGTTTTGGATATTGGAATTAGATCCCCCGTTGGGATTTGATTCGAGATTATATGAATTCCGAGGAGCGGGGTCGCTTGGAATGCAATGAGACCGCCAGATAAGACTGTCAAAACGGGAAACGGATCTAAGCCGGGAGCTTACTCGATGTAGTGATATGGTAGAGGTGATATCGAGAGCTAATGATAGGATGCGTATCAATTCACATTGTTCGGAAGTTCGGAGTGTATATCTCGAGAGTGTCCCCTCTTCCAGAACTTACAGGCCAGGATTTGCGCGAGAAGCTCATCAGGCAAGCGTTCCAAGGGAGACAGTCCGATAGGTGCCATTTCAAGGACAAGCCTGGCTATAGCTGGGGAAAATAAAAATAAAAAAGCAGGGTGAAGGAGGGATTTGGCCTTCAGACCGGGAAGACAGTACTAAGCCTGCAATCTCAGAGCGTTATCGTTCTTATTGAATTTTCTAAAGAGATTTCCTACTCGTGCTTAGCTTCTTTCCTTTTCCTCTATAGACAATTTTAATTTGTTGTATCTGTGATATCAATCGAAGGTGTGACAACAAAAAATATTGCTGCGCGTGTACGCAGTATATTTTGTATATTCCCAAATATCAAACAGGCTCCGCTCCTCACAGTAGTATTATCAAGCAAATTCGCAAAAGAAAAGCCGATAATACCGATAACAGCGAAATCGACCGGAAGTGGGGAATAGCAACAGCAAAGACTGAAAATGCAAGACTAGACTCCGGTCCTAGGAGCACTTTTCCATACCCAATTACTTAATTATATCGAAAAAATTCAAGAGCGACTAACCAGTGCTTGCTAATCAGACTCACAGGGATTTTTTAAGATTATAAGTATTAGTAAGAGTGTACCAAGTGCTAATTTTCCATTAAGGCTTAGGCTCCAGGGGCTCTAGCAGGCGTGCATGAACTGAAAGTAGACTTGACTGCGAACATGTAAATGGAAGCAGGAAAAAAAAAAAAAAGCGCTCCTAACCTGCTCAAGCTTGTGATACTGGATTAAGTACTCATATACGCCTAGGAATTATCGTTATGAGTTTTGAGGATTATTTCTCCCACAAAACTCTTCGTAAGTGGGGCTGCTTACAGACCAGCGATTGCTGCCATAGCTGAGTCAGCAAAGCGCGTAAAGAGTCGGTCACAATCCAGAACACGTTTATTGAAGCAACCAGAGCAGCAGAGGATTCAAGAATGAAGAAAAGGGACGATATGCATGCATGGACGGAAAACGAGACCTGATAGGCACGCATAATGGGGAAGTTTAATATATCTCTCCCGTGCTTCTTTCCTCCATCCTGCCTCGGGAATTTCTTTTCGTGCTGGTTGGAGCTGAAGCAGCTGAATTGGACAGCAGATAACGGCAGATAAGTAATTGAAATGGGTCCATCTGATGCATGGTGTTTCGCCCAGGAAAACGAAGCTGGCAGAGGAAGGAAAGCGAAAGAAAAAAAAAAAACGAGAAGGAAGCGGCTTAAGCATAAAACAGACCCACGCGCGGCTGAAGTACTTGTAACAGCCCTCCTCTCACTTATTTTTCCCCCTTCAATTTGCGATATTTGTCTGCCGTTCTTATTTTATTTTTATTTTACTGCCATATCTTATATCCTTTTTTATTTCCTTCTTTTCAAACTCTCTTTCAAGCATATCCTTACCTTTATCTAAAGGCTTCATTCTTTGTATGCGCTTCCTATTCCACTTTTAGTTCGTTTTCCAATCCAGTGTTTGATTCTCCTGGCCCTTTCTGCATCTAGATCTGTGAGACCACCACGCATAATCCCGTGCGGCTTATATTTAGGGGCGCTATTTGTGGTGATCCTGTCGGTCGGCGGGCGCGTGTCATGCTGCCCGTTAGTCCGTTGGCAAAACTTGATCTCAATAGCTATCGCCTTCCAATGGAGATTGAAAATCCGCTGCAATCTTTTTAAAATTCGATCAATTCGTCTGTGTATCGGTGTATACATTTGCTGATTTGCTGATTGGAACCGCACAGCCTGGCGAGTACGGACGCGGAACCGCTGAAAGGTTTAGATTCGACGACCAACAACGACAACCACCCAAAATGCACATCGCAACCCTTTTCGCGAGTGCCTGCATAACGCTGCTGATCTCGCCGTCCCTAACCGCAGCGCAAGAATCATCCGTTCTGTAAATATTCCCCTTCCCTCCCTCCCTCCCACGATCCCCCCTCCCAAATTTATATAAACATGTAAAAGAAAGAAGGAGGCAAAAAAAAAAAAAAA
>LDUD01000034.1:366254-394309 GCA_012184295.1 Dactylella cylindrospora
ATCAAAGTACAGTACATTCACCCACAAACTCTCTCACGCTCTCTTTCTCTGCCACACACACCATCGACAAAGAGAAGGCAAAAGAAAGTACAAGCAGTGAACGGAGAAGTTTTTTTTTTTTACTGTCTCCAAAGAGCCGGTAAGTAATCAGCATCATATACAACCATCACGCACAAACCATCCCCTTCAAATATCCCTCCTATCCATCCTACCCATCCACCGTCTTTCATATCATCATAGGCACCCTTACCTCTTCGCCTCCTCCTCTTGCTTCGAACCATCAGTCGTCGTCCTTGCTATCATCGCCGCCGGCATCGTGGAAACCGCTGTGGGTATAATTCATTGCTTTGGATACGCATCTGCTTTGGCACCTCGATTGCTTCTTCTTCCGCTGCGGCGACTTGGCTCGTAGAGCCAATCACAAGTGTTGACAAGAGACGGTTTCTCTGTTTCCTCGGTTTTCCCAGTGCTTCAGCAAACCATTCGAGAAATACAAGAACCGATAACCTCCATCGCCCACCCCCCATCACTACTCTAAACCTGCCCTCCTAAGTCCTGATTTATACTCTCTCAAGTTTCGGAGAGCTTGCCCATCCTCCTCATAGCTAAAACACAAGATATAAAACCTCTAGTCAGTACGATACTCCCTTCTCTCACACTCCCGGAAAATTGGCATTGCATCCACCTTGCTCGCCGCTTCCACTCCATCACGCCTACAACCTGAAGTCTAGTTTCATACCCCGCTGGATTGGCAAACCTGGTCGTTTAGCCGATTTCATACAGCCGAAGGACCTTTGAGGAACAAAGAGAATACGCCCGATAACTTGGTAACTTCACATCTCAAACAGGTAAGGGACACGGCATCGCCTCATCGGGTCTTTATAGCTCCATATTACCTACCAAAGCTTGGAGAGGGAGAGGGTTTCCCACGAATATTTACTATTCGAACTTACCTTCTCTAGCCTCTATCCATCGTGGCTGATTCCTAGCACAAGATAGAACCATGATAGCTGGCTGCTAACACCCCGACTGATAGTATTATAACCAAAAACACTTTTCGAGATGCCTTCAGAAACTTCTTCCCCTGCTGCCGCTCCACCTCCAACTCTCGACACAAATGGAGCTGTCAACGCCCCTGAATCCCCGACCCTTTCCTCTGCAGTTGATAATGTCCAAACTCCAACCGCTGCGGGTGCTGCTAACCCACACTCCGCATCGCTGTACGTGGGTGAACTGGATCCTTCCGTCACGGAAGCCATGCTCTTCGAGCTCTTTTCGTCTATAGGACAGGTCGCATCTATCCGTGTCTGCCGTGATGCTGTCACTCGCAGGTCCCTTGGATATGCCTACGTCAACTACAACAACACTGCGGACGGGGAACGAGCCTTAGAGGAATTGAATTACACTCTTATCAAGGGCCGCCCTTGTAGGATAATGTGGTCGCAACGAGATCCTGCTCTTCGTAAAACTGGCCACGGTAACGTTTTCATAAAGAATCTTGACACCGCTATCGACAACAAGGCACTACACGATACCTTCGCAGCATTCGGAAACATTCTCTCATGCAAGGTAGCTCAGGATGAGAACGGAAACTCAAAGGGATATGGCTTTGTTCACTACGAGACCGCTGAGGCTGCGACCAACGCCATCAAGCATGTTAATGGCATGCTTTTGAATGAAAAGAAGGTTTATGTGGGACACCATATCCCGAAGAAGGAACGGCAGAGTAAATTTGACGAAATGAAAGCCAATTTTACCAATGTTTACGTCAAGAATATTGATGCTGAGGTAACCGAGGATGACTTCCGAGGGATTTTTGAAAAATTTGGACAAATCACCTCCGTTAGCCTGGCACGGGATACAGATACAGGCTCGTCCCGGGGATTTGGATTCGTCAACTTCGCATCTCACGATGCTGCCGCTGCTGCCGTCGAGGCCTTGCATGAAACGGATCTCAAAGGACAAACTTTATTCGTTGGTAGGGCACAAAAAAAGCACGAAAGAGAAGAAGAGCTTCGTAAACAGTACGAGGCAGCCCGTATCGAAAAGGCTAGCAAATATCAAGGTGTTAACCTCTACGTCAAGAATCTTGATGATGAAATTGATGATGAGAGACTCCGGCAAGAATTTTCCCCGTATGGCACGATAACAAGTGCGAAGGTTATGCGAGATTCATCCGACGGTACCAAAGAAAAGGATGGTGAAGAAGCCGGGGATAGTGAGTCGGAAGATAAATCCTCTGATAAGAAGCATGGAAAGAGCAAAGGCTTTGGCTTCGTTTGCTTCAGTAACCCGGATGAGGCATCGAAGGCGGTAGCTGAGATGAATCAGAGAATGGTGAACGGCAAACCATTATACGTCGCCCTAGCGCAGCGCAAGGATGTTCGAAAGAGTCAGGTATGATACCTAATCCTTTAAGATCAATAGCCATTGCTAACATAGATCCCCCTTAGTTGGAAGCTTCCATTCAACAACGAAATCAGATACGGATGCAGCAAGCTGCCGCTGCTGCCGGAATGCCTCCCCAGCCCGTGAGTAGATCCGTATTGTCTATAAGTGAATTCCGGGAGGGCCTACTAACAACCACGGAGTATTTATCCGCTCCTCTTTACTATCAGCCGGGCGCGCCAGGAGTTCAGCCTCCCTTCCTTGCTGGCCCAGGAGGGCCTGGCGTCCCTCCCAACCGACTCCCATTCCCTCCTCAGCAAGCTGGCATGATGATATCAGGGACTGGCCGAACTGGTGGTAACTGGCCACCTAGCGCTGGACCTTCTGGGCCGAATAGAAATGGCGCTCAAGGTCCTCCGGCACAGATCTACGGTATGGCGGGACAAAGTGGCCCGGCCAACCAATTTGGATACGCTCAGGCTTTTGCTCAAGCCCAACTTGCCGCAATAAACCCAGCCGCAGCACGAGGAGCCCCACAAATCGGCTTGAATGCCGGACGTGGCGTACCAAGCACGGGAGTCAATCAGCAACTGAGTCAGCAACAGCGAGGGGTACTCGGGAGGGGTACAGGACAATCTACCGGTTCCCAAGGAAGGCCTTACCGAGGAGAACAGCTTCCGACAGGCCCCTCTAATCAGTTAGCAAACCTCAGCGGTCTGCCTCCTCAGCAACAGAAACAGTTGCTCGGGGAAGCATTGTACCCCCGAATTCATGCCATCAATCCCCAGCTTGCCGGCAAGATCACTGGTATGCTCCTAGAAATGGATAACAATGAACTTCTCAGTTTGTGAGTTCCCATCTCCCCTTCCTTTCCCCCCATACTTTTACTAGATAGGTCAGGAGCTAATTATTTCGACGGCTGAGTAGAATTGAGGATGACTCTGCCCTTCGTAACAAGGTGGACGAAGCTCTTTCTGTTTATGATGAGTATGTAAAGTCGAAAACTACCGATGATAATACTCTACCACCACCAGAAGCGGCGAAGCTACCCAAAGCTGGTGATGATGCTCCCTCCACCAAAGATGAGACCGGAGAACAAACTTCGACATAGGCATAATATCACAAATCAAAACACTTGAATTAAATGAATGTCACCAACCCTTTTTTTCCCTCACTCCCTCCCTCTTCCTGTCCCTTTTTCTTTTCTTCCTTTTTCGAGTCCCCAATTCTGCCTCCCCACGATCCCCGCAAAAGTGTCACCCCGTTTCATATTGTTCAATTGCATTGTTCCCGGGATCGGAACAGCAAATATGGATCCCGATTCCCGCATCTGATAATGTACTTTCAACACCACTGCAAATTGACTTTCTGGATAACTTCCGTCCCATTTTCAGCGGTTGGTGTCAAGTTGGGAAGTTTTATAAAGGGTTTTTCTTGTAGTTTCTTTCGTCAGTTTCTTTTTACGCTTTTATGGTTCAGGGTCGTTTAGGGTGTCAAAAAGTTCTGTATATTTCGGCTTATATCACAAGCATCTCTCGCTCCCTCCCTTTCTCTCCCTTTCTCTCCCTTTCTCCTCCTCCTCCTCCTCCTCCTTTCTCGTCCTCTCCACCCTTAAATTTCTCTTATCTACGCCCCCGCTTGCTCCCTTTCTCGTATAGCTCGATATTCTGCGCTTAGCTCTGTGATCAGTGCTACATTAGTTTCTACAGAAACGACTCGATGTCTACAATCGTTAGGGACCTTGCCCCATATGTATGTACTACGGGATGAGATGACTAGAACTCAATGAGAATGGGATCAACTAATACTGCTTTCGTTTCTGATTTCTGGGCTCGACAACTAAAGTGAGCTTCCTATATCTACTCGTCTCAAAGAATCTAATACCTCTCATCGGCCGACTTCTTGTCTACCCAAGAGAACACTAGCTACCTCAACAACATCATATTCCTCCTCCAACCATGTCGGAGTATCCATAGTAGGAAAACTGTAATGTGTTGCCTTTCGAGCAATATCAAAGGTTAAGATCGAAGTCATCGGCTGTAAATGTGTACATTAAAATAGAAGAAAAGAGAAAAGAAAAACCTACACATACGGCGGCTTCGGATGACAACGATTACTATAGCCGAGATGTCCACCAACAACGTGATATATATTATCACTCTTCTCCTTCCTATTCAAAGCTATCATCGTCTTCGTCAAAGTCTTCCTCATACTCCGAATCCCTATCAGCCAAATGGAAGTGTTCTAAAACTTCACCAGTAATCCATCCTAGAATGTCATCTGCGTCATATGACATGGAAACTCGACTAGCAGTTGGAAGCCCCATAGGAAGGCCGTCCCATACGAGAGTCCGCAAAGCGTTATCCCTAGGCTGGTTACGTATTCTACGCGCCCTGGATGCTCGTCGTCTGATACTCTTCAATTCCGCGTCCGTAAAGACATGCTCATCCCCAGTGATAGGATTGATATGGGAGTAATGGCAACTGTTTGCAAATGGGCACGACAGTTTCCTCGGGTTCTGAGAAGATTCAGACTTGATAGACTGCTGAAAGTATTTGCAAGGTATTCTTTTCATCTGGGACAAATAGTTGGTAACGATTGCTTCTTTGGCAGGCGTTCTATCGTCGGATGGGTCCGAGCCAGCGTTGCGCAAGGGCTTCGGGAAGACGGAAGACGGAATGATGTATTTTGAGGGTGTTCGGCAGCATGGGCAGGTTTTGGAAGCCTTGCTAGGATCCACTACACGCCCTTGGTTGGTGCCAGATGACGACCTCCACGATCGAATGCATTCTAATCGTATCGAACGTCCGGGGATATTAGCCGCTGCAGCGTTGCCCGCAAACTAAATATATGCGACAGAAGTCGATCGTTTTGACTATTCAAACCGTAGGAAGCAAACTAGGAGCCTCCAGGTCTTCTTACCGAGACAGAATACGTGATCACAAGATTCCAATATCCCATAAAGTTCTGGGACCTCGAAGCAAATCGAGCAAACCTCAGCAGAGGTTGAACTCTCTTCATCCCGCGAGGTTTGGTCTTGACCCTTCTCTCCTGTTTACCCGCGGCCCTGATTAGCGTCGGGTACATGAAGATAGAATTTCCCCGAAATTTAAAGGAATAGTCTCAACTATACAGACCTAAAGGTGAGGATTCACTGCATTGTGCTCTTAAACCCGAGTTTCCAACGACCGGAAGGGACTGGTTGCGAGCATCGTCCGGGGGATTCCGTAGAAAGAGGCTTAAATCATGCTTAAACCAGCAAGAAGTCCCACGATTGCAAAACCCTCGATTAAAGAATTTGCAGGGAACTTCAGCCGGGGGCAGTTGTTTTCGGGAGTGGCAGGTCGGGGGAATTTTGGACTGAGAAAGGAGGGGAGGGGCGCTGTGAAAGAACGGTGACCCCATCTCGTGCTATGATTGTTGTGGTCGTTTCAATATTGATGATGATCTAAATTATACGAAGCGATATTATTACTTAGCCTTAATCATCTAGACAAGCAAGTAGGTGCGCGGGCGCTCGCATGCTGGTTGAATAGGAAATCAAGGATTTGTCCCCGCGTCAGGTCGATCCTTTGACAACATGGTGACGAGAAACGGGCTGGGACAGACCAAACTCTTGACTGTCTGAGCTGTCATGATTTAAGAGTGTCAAGTAACTAACATTACAAAAGCGGGGTCTGGTCAGGCTTTGACATCCCGGGTTAGCTCGCGCTCATGTCGTGTGTCAGTTATACAAAATATATAGAGAACGAGCTAGGTAAACATGATATATCACGCCGCTTGAAATCATCAAAGGGAGGCTGCAGGATCCGGAGAGGCAAGGCCAAGGAAACTTCCGAGGGTGCCCGAATTCGTTACATGCAAATGAACGTTTTAACCGAGTCAGTACTTACAACTTACTTGAGCTAGAACTTGAGGACCCGAGTCTTAATTTGAGGTTAAACTCGCGATCGTAGCTAGCGCTTGTGTAGTTTTGTAGATAAGTTTTGATTGGGCTGCGTATACAAATTAAATTAAGTGCTTAAGCAAGTACTTAATTATGCTACGATTACTGCCGCCGATCGCTATTAAGTACTTATAATTATAATTATATCGCATGTAATAATAGTAACGTTAGTTGGGTTTGATACAACACGCAGAGGCGAACAAGGGCAGCGGCAAGCGCAAGCTTGGTCCCACTTAACTTTCGCAGCAGAGAAGCCTAGAAACAAACATGCATGCAGACGGCTATTGATCAAGCAAGAGCATACTAAATCACAGTCATCAGGCAGTATAAATCAAAGAAGCTCGCCTGGTTAATTAATAGAATAGATAGGCTTTTCTTCCTCGATCGCTGGCATTCGCATTCAGTGCTTGGCATTGCATTGTCAATTCTAGTTTCGAGTTCGAGAGTGACAATTACCTCAACCCTAGCAAATTTGAATTCCGAGTTGAACGCACTGCATTCAATGTAACATTCTACGCAGTATTTTGCTAGAGAGAGGCTCCGGCCCAGATCTTATCAGAAATCTGCTAGTCTGCTGCGATTGGCCGGGTGGTGGGGGGAGGGGGATTCCTAGAAATAAGCTTTTCAAACCGGTTAACCATCCGTCCCATGTTCAATTTCCCTCCCCCGGCAGCCGGCCTTTGTTCTCTCTTCTCATTGGGAAATCGATTAAATCCGGCTACCATTTTTTATGACGTATGTTATCCGAGCCACACCGAGTCGCACATTTCTTTCCATCCTATTTTACTTTTATTCCTCTTTGGGGGGTTTTTTTTCCCCTTGTATGTATATAGGTGCTTACTTACTCCCATATACATCCGGATTTTTACATGTACCAGAGACGGAATTCCATTGCATTGCTCTGTCTACTGAGGAATTCATTTGCAAGAAAAATGCGAAAGGCCAGTTGCCACACCGCATCTGCTGAACCGTGCGATTTCCATGTACTTGGATATATAAATAAGTGAACAAGTAAATAAGTAAGTACTTACATTGAGTATTTGCCTTTTTTCCCCTTCCTCTTCCCATTATTTTCTGTTCTTCTTCTTTAATTCCCACCGATCTATCTGCTTACCCACGTAGCTACAAGTCTGCATTGCACGTGCCCCGCCCCCCAAATACACTTCTTCTGCTTCGTTTCCTCTTTCTTATTTCCATCCAGGTCGGTGCTACGGCGCCCCGTAATTATTATATAAAGCATAAAGAGAAGCTGGTGGCATTCTAGACCCGTCGGACATTGTAAACATTTCAATATTAATACTAGTCTATTTGATCAACATATTACGGGAGTTATACCTACTTATTAAGTGTATATATTCAAACATACTTCAACGACCTTGCGGGAAAATACCTCCATTGTCGCCTTCAACCTTAACCAGTCTTTTCGAAAGCTTTGAGCACATATAGTACGCTCTGGTACCCGTCTCATCACTCGTTTCCAGAAGACTTTTGGCCAACCACGCTCATTTCTTCTTACAATCCTATTTAGTCTAACCCTCCTATTAAAGAACCTTTGAAGAGCACCTGTTATATCACCTTTGATCTCTCGAAATCGGACCAAAAAAGGTAGAACAGGCAAAAGGGTACGGAAAGACGTACATAATTCGGAATTTCCAAACAATAGCAGAAAAGTTAGATTCCGAGAAATACAAAACCTTCCAAGATTGCATCTCAATATATCCATATTCTCCACCATGGCCCTTCAACCCAAGACCAGCAGACGTCCGGTAGAATTATACTCGCCAACCTACTTCGGCTTGTGCACATTGGGGGGAATCGCTGCCTGTGCACCCTCTCACACTATCGTCACTCCTCTCGTATGCTATCCTCTGTTTTCACATTTCAAGCCATTTGATACTGCAGCTCGCAGGCACAATCGCCCGCTAACGTCTTGTATGCGAGGAAATAGGATTTGGTAAAATGCAGGCTTCAGGTCGACCCCACTATGTATAGGGGAAATCTCGACGGTTGGAAGACTATATATCGCGCCGAAGGCTTACGTGGGGTTTTCTTGGGTTGGTCGCCCACCTTCATAGTAAGCATACAGCCCTATCTTTTAACATGGACTCTCAAGGCCGGAAAAGAGCACCATTAACATAAACTTTGCACCCCTACACAGGGATACGGGCTACAAGGAGCCGGAAAATATGGTAAGTGGCACGATTCATCTTCCAAAACCTATCTTCGAGACCTAACCGCTAATGTTATCATTATTGCCTCATGAATTTTAAGGATTATATGAGGTTTTCAAATACAATTATGGGAACTGGTTTCCGAACGCCAATAAAACGGTTGTATTCCTTGGAGCCTCTGCCTCCGCTGAGTTCTTCGCCGACATTCTTCTCTGTCCGTTCGAGGCCGTTAAGGTGAGTCGATTACTCACATATCTTGCATGTGTGTACATAATAGTGTTAGATAGTAAGTATTAACGGGTAATAATCTAGGTGCGGATGCAAACATCCGTCCCCCCTTTCTCCAGAACTATGCGGGAAGGGATATCCAAGATTGTGCGTGAGGAAGGCTTTGGCGGACTGTACAAGGGGATATACCCATTATGGGGGAGGTAGGATACACGACTATCATTATTTTTGGGGCAATTGAATAGATGGGCTCTTTGCTAACAAGATAATACCCATCGAAATGGAAATTAACCTAAAATTAAGGCAAATCCCTTGTAGGTTTTCTAAAAATACCCCCAGTATATTATCTAGAGCTAGGCTAACATCAAACTTAGATACTATGCTAAAGTTTGCATCATTTGAAAACTTTGTAGCCTATATATATGGCCAATTACCAAGGAAGAAAGAGGAGTATGGAAAGCTTGTTCAAACGGCGGTCTCTTTCGGTGCTGGTTTCGCAGCCGGTATAGTTTGTGCTACTGGTTCTCAGTGTGCAGATGTTCTTGTGTCAAAACTTAACGCGGAACGAAAGGGTATGGCGACCTCGCTTTTTTGAAATAATTCTTCGTAAGAGTTCGGAATTAATAACAATCAACAACCAATAGCCGGTGAGCCATTCGGTACTGCGGTTGCTCGAATATATCAAAAAATCGGCTTTGTAGGTCTCTGGAATGGGCTCGCCCTTAGGTCCCTAATGATTGGATGCCTAACTGCTACGCAATGGTTAGTGAACATACTAGTTTTAGTAATAGAGCTGATTATTAACAAAAGAATATTATATAGGATGATATACGATTCGTTTAAGATTTTCTGCGGGGTAAGATATCTTTTACTTCATGCGTATTCATGGCGAGTTCAGCGGAAGCTAACAAAATTAATTTTATGTGGACTAGCTCCCAACAACCGGCCACTAAAGAATCCTACGTTGACAGGTTTCGAGAAGATGGAGAAGACGCGAAACATTCACTTCAATTCACTAGGTTTATTGGGATTATAGATTCTTAGTTTAGATTTTACTTGCTCCGTCTTTTCGGCGGCTAATGAGCCGACCACTCACCACAAGGGATGGACAAGTTAAAATGCTTAGCCTACAATAGAGTACACATCTGCTTACACGAAAGAGTGGCGGTTTCCGAGATTGGTGTGTATCTTTTTAAGCCAAAAAATCCCTCTGCTCTATTGCATGGTCCTCGTAGAATCAGAGAGCCTCGCCGAAGTTCAGTTCAACATCCCCCAAAATGTTTACGCCTTTGCAGTTTTGAACTAAGTCTATATTGATGCAAACGACAAAGGTTTCACTCCCAATCAATACGAGCTCCAAAGCAATGTAGTAAGGGCAAACGAAGTTTTGAGAACCTGTAGTGTACCGCTAGGGAAAACTCGGGCTCCTTGAGACCAGATATAAAAGACGTTTCCAGGCCAATGTGTATATGCATGGATTTGGGGTAAGCTGCGAGGCTCAACATCCGAGACATGTCCTGCGCTATAAATTTTACTTTTAGCAGGGCTACCGGATATCTCGGCGAATTCTAAGTCCTGCTTTGATGTTCCCGGCAAATAGCTCTGCTAATTATTTGTGAATTTGTGCAGATCTTCATCACCAAGCTCCGGCAGAGAAATCTAATCAACCTTGGCAAGAGCTAATGCCCTTGATGTCCCACTATTCAAGTTATTGATGAGGCGGGGGCTAGGATTCTTGTACTTGCTCTTTTTCAACTTCTTCCGTGCCACCATTACTGGTACTGAGGATTTGGTAACCAAGTAATTAGAGAAAGAGCCAAGTAGAACTCTGTGAAGGTTTTGATCAGCCACTGTAGCTAAAATTGGTGCCGAATTCAATACGTACCCCTTTAGTGCGCTCCTGCCTCGTGACCCCAGTATAACTAATGTTGGTTCAAGAATGTCAATCTATCGCGATTTTACCAACATTAGTCTAAATTCTCATATCTCGCTCCATATTTGGAGGAAACAATCCGCAGATGTCCATGCTCACCATTTCTGTCAGGAGGTGCTTTGGGCTTTTACAATGTATCACTTCAACGATAACATTAACCTGAAGCTTTGTTTTCTTGAGCAACTTTGTAACTAGAGTTGATATTTTTTCTGCCGCAGCCCAACGCTCACGCTCCGATTTGCTCTTGTCTTTCGAAAAGGGGTCTTGCGGGGTTGCTGGTTTGCCTTCGTCCTCGTCCAGCTTGTCTGGTGCGGCAGGTGGGGTCGTTTCCTTACTAGAACCATCAGATAGGTCTGGGGCAATTTCTCCGCTAGCGTCTGCAAGCTCGAAGCGGCTCAGACTCGATGACCGTGCGGGGCTAGCTCCGAGTTTGCTGCCTCTCCCTTTATCCAAGCTTTTCCTTCGGTTAGAAAGTAGGGAAGAACTCCCGATGGGGGATGGCTCGCTTTGCTGCAAAATGACTTTGTGAGCATCGATATCCCCAACACTTTCCTCATCAATGGCGTAAATTGCCAGTAGTGTGTCGCCATCTCGTAAAACTGTCCCTATCGTCCATTCGAGCGCATGGGCGGCCTCGGCACTTAAATCCGTTGCCACTAGATAGCTCCTTTGTTTCCTTCTCCCAGCGTCGAGTTCTGATTGGAAGCTAGCTAGGTCACCACGAACTATAGTGCGAGCCACTCGATGTGTATCGGGCGTCGAAATTATGGGAGACACGCTCAGGGAAAGACGCGATGCGCTCTTTAAGTCTTTGGCGTCAGCCTCTGTATCCGAAGAAAATGGCGTCGAGAGATGCGACCGAGTATCGAAATTAGTGTTAGGATGAATAATATTTTTTGTCGTGTTCTGCTGGGTTAAAGTGGGCGGTGATACTGTTACTGATGGTAGGAGTGAAGAAACTTTATATCGTGATGATACCGATTTTCCTATGTGGGCCTGTAGGTTAGAAACAGAGTTATATGGAGACGGAAGGGGAAAGAACTCGGACATACTTTCTTCCTCTGCAGCCGCAAGAAGACTCATAGTCTTCCTCTCTGGAAAAGATTGCTTTGAAACATCTGATTGTGACTTCTTAGGGCTACTGGGCGTGGGGTACACAGTTTTCCCTTCTGATGTGAGGGAATTGACAAGTCCGTTCTTTTCCGACCTGCGACCTCGGAATTGTTCCGCATCATCATCACTAGAGTAATCACTTTCTTCGCTACTTTCAACGGCAATCTCTCTACCATCGTCGCCAACCATAAAGGTCAGGTCTTTTTCCAAACGGACCCCACCATCCCTGGTGACGCTTTCACCCGAGCTAGCTCTCACATGACTTGCGACGCCTCCGCGTTCAGGGAGCTGTGCCAGAGATCCACCGGAGTTCCTAAGCGCATCGTCTGATAATCGTCGATAGGCCGAATCCAAATCGATTACCGTATCCTTCTCGGTCACCAAAGTTCTCGGAGGTGCAGGCATATTCATGCTTAATGGCGGGGACGACAGCGGTGACAGCGAAAGATTCCCGGCGCTGGGCGAGGCTGATCGGGTATGGTACATAGAAGGTGACCCAGACCGTCTGCTAGAAGATCCCAGCCGTATCTGCCGACCGCCTACTTGAGAACCGCTTGGAAGACCCATTCCACCAGGTTGAAAGGGTCCCGACTCGTTGTATATGGAAGTTAACGTGTCCTGATAGCCCTGGGTCAGGGTGGCATGTGTCATGGTGGGGCTACTGGTCGGGGAAGCCGGATGACTAGAGGTCTTCCCGGTTCGACTGGCTCTTCGGGGATAATTAGGGGCGGAAGAGAGCATGCTGAATTGGTAGTCGGGAGCCGGCGTGTCCCTTTCCTTGTCCCGGTCTTTGAGAAGACGTGGGCCACCATAGCTAGTTGAAGTGGCTGAGTGTAGAGATCCATGAGGAGAGCTATCGCGACTTCTTGGGTTATAGGAGAGAGTGCCGGGCGGAGGAGAGGCGGAATTGGTTGCTCTCTCAGCCGCGAGAATCATAGAAGAGATGCCACCTATCGACTGACCGGACCTGGGTGACGACCGAGCCGGTGATATCGCGCGTGGCACCAGCGGAGGTGATCGCGGGGTAGTCGGGGAAGAGGTAGGAGCCGGGCCCCCAACACTACCGGGCTTGTTGGAGCGCTCTAGGAGCTTGAGGATTTCAAGCCGCTCCTCCTCCAGCGCGGATTCGAGGGACATGGCTGAAGCAGATCAATTGGACGAGGGAATGCAAGGATGCAACAATGATCGGGATCTCGTATCCTAGGGAATATAGCCAGTAGTCGTTTTATATGCTTGAGATTCTTCGGATCCCCCTCTCACTGGTATTCTGCGTTCTTGCTTTCTTTCTTCTGCTTTTGCCTGATACTTTCTATATATTTTGTTTATTTTGTAAGTACTAATTTCCGTGGTCCTTTATATTTCCATAAGTTTCTTGGTGGTAGAAAAGTGCCTGTATAACTGTGGTGGGAAAAGAGGATGGAGAGAGAGAAGGAGAGGAGCGAGCAGAGCCAATTTCAACTAATGGAAGGTTTGGAGGGGGTTCTGCAACAACACGTTGATAAGGATGCATGTAAATTAGCTTGTTAGTTAGCAGTAGTAAGTAAAGCAGCAGAATACGAAGAGTATATTATTATTACACCATTTACAAGTAACAAACATGTAGGATGAGAAGTGAGAAGGATAACAAATAAATAAAAATAAAAATAAAAAAAAGAAGAGGAGAAGGCGCGGGTTTGAGCTGTAATGAACAGCCATCTCGGATCGTAGCCATTGCATAATATAATAATAGCTAGCGCTAGCAGCATGCAATAAAGTAAATTTACGTAAATAGGAATACTTAACATTTAAATAGGGACATAAATAGCAACTCTATACCAGCTACAGCTATTTAATTTTGGTATCTAGCGGATAACACCAGAATAAAGACAAGTAACTAGAAGATGCATTGGTTGCTCACCTAAGTAGCCAACAAGCTGAGCTCCAGCGCAAAATTTCAAACAGGGTACTCGCACACGTCCGCTACATCCCACGACAGGTCATCGTCAATTCATATAATATCTAGTACCATCCTAAATAAGAAAGTTATCACTCGTGCACTCAGCTCTGCCAAACAGCAGCTAGTTCGAAAGCTTAACCGCATTTTCCAATTGCCCTTTGCATTGTATTGCTTAACTTTCGAATCAAAACACTTCGCTTGAAATTTAATAGCCGAGCCGAGGTAGCTCCCTCCTATGCATATATACATTTTCAAGCGTGCACTGACAAATACATATATTAATTAACAACTTTTTAGTCGAATTGCAATTGGAATAATTATCTGCTGCTACGAGATTCATTAACGCGAGTGCTTCTACGCCAAGTACATCCCTAGGCGCTATTTCAAAACTACCTATCAAGTAAGTTATCTGTGCATGTGTGTGACCCGTCGACCCCAGAGCGCGAGCGGTTGAGAGACACCATATTTACCGAACCTTCATGATGCATGATTCAATATATATATATATATATATTAAGTACCTCCTTAGTTAGCTTAAGTACTTATAATTAATATATATCGTTACAACTAGGTGCACAATTTCTCGAATTCTCAACAACTACCGTATCCCTAAAAGTTCGATAAGCCCTCAAGCTCGAGGCGACTCCGGAGGCCAATCCAGCCAGCTCCTTACTGTAGTTAGCTGCATTTGCATTATAAAAGTTAAAGGTAAATCGCAATCTAGTATTACAATGCAATGTTATTTTTACAATTTTGTGTTGTTATATCTTCGAATCGTCTTTTATTGATACAGCTGATGCAATGCGCTGCGATGCAATACCGGGGCTATTGCTCTCGTCTTCGAGTCCATGGGCGGCAACTTACATTCATAACGCTGTGATACAAGACCGATCGTACAGAATTGGCATTTCAATCATATTAAAGATTGTGCGCCCACACAATCATAGCATCATCATCACCTCCTCCTAATGAATATTCGCTTCCCCTTCAAGGTTGACTGCAATTTCCCGTCGACTAACAATAACCATACTCGGGCTTTCGGCTGGTTTTTTTTAGACGTAGTTAGCGTGATCTGTAGCCCGCGGCGCCCTAGGTCACCGATTTTTCCAAGCTACATCGATTCGGAGACAATACAACTTCTCTCCCGCATTCATCCTAGCCTGGGGAGCACTTCACGTATAACTGTACGAGCACTCGTCAAGTAACTTTTTTGGAAATTCAAGGCCTCTTCTCAGCTCTATTAGTCAGTGAGTGCTACGATATCCACTTGAGAGAAGTGCGCCGAGCTTAGGAAACATCCTGAGTAGTTGGAATAGGGATCTGAGAACAGACTATGAAATCTGACTTATTACCCATGTTCTAGAGAACCAACGATGCAGTCTGCGGCCCCGAAGGCTATATTTGCCGCCTTGCTGGCACTTCTGGGAAGCTACCTGATTCCCTGGGTCTTGAGATATCCTACTCTGCTTGGCCTAAACCGCACCTGGCAGCCGGATCCTCAATTCGCTCATTTGAAAGACACCTGCCAATGGCTACACCCAGACCAGCTCCTCGGATGCGAGAAATTCAAGATAGTTGGAAGCTTCCTCTTTGCCGCCTGCGTCGGCGACTGGGAGGTTCGAAAAAAATGGTTCCCTCCTATGGCAAAGTTTGATGCGCTGGCAGACCCGCAAGGCATCATCCGGGATCATGTATACAAATTGAATTTGGAGGAAAGTCCAGCCAATAGCTTTTCCACGTAACCCTCGAACTTCTTGAAATAGCATCTAATACTAGCGTATTGGTGCATTCTAGACAAACGAACTAACTCTCTTATCAATGCCGAACTTTCCAAAAAATGCTGACTTTTGCGCACATGGTATCTCATCCTGCATCTCTATTAACATCGAATAGTTTCTGTCATATGTGATTGGCACTAACATGACTGCCGCGCTGCACCTAAGGTATGGATGTTATCGAGACCGCTCCAGGGAAACTTTCCGTCTTTTTAGTCAATCATCGCAGGGAAGGGTCCGTGGTCGAGAGTTTCCAACATGATTTAAAGGGGCAGGAACTCCACCACATCGCGACCTTTAGTGGTTTGTAACAATGACTCCTACTGGCCGCGTTGAAATATTGCTAGCAGTCTGCTAATCTTCGGCCTGGATTGCCGCATGGGGCAAAAGGGTCTGCTTATGGGCTCTACAACCCAAACGATATATTCGCGGTCCCAGTCTCAGATGGAAGCCCTGAAGCCGAGATGGCATTCTTTGTCACTAACGATCATTATTTCCGAGAGTCAAAGTTTGGTAGGACGCTGGAGTTATTTCTAAGACTACCTTCGAGCTCTGTGTTCTACCATTCTAGGTCAACAGGATTCAACCGGGTATTGAAAGGATTGGTAGGTGCAAATGGTAGGTGATTATTCATGAATTCTCGCCCTACTACTTCGAGGGTAGTGGAGACTCCCTAACAGCGTGTAGGAATTACTGGTTTCCAAACAACCGAGACTAGCAGACCAGGTCCCTCATTCGAAAATACCCTTTTTGTTGCATCAATCCTTGATGGTATGGTTAGCGCCTTTCGGTACCAAGGGAAACCGAAAAACGTAGTCTTAAAAGGCGGTCTTACAAGATTAGGCCAGTTTTCGTTCGATTTTATAATGGATAATATCGCGCTGAGCGGAGATTCGAAATGGATGTACCTCGCCGGCCATGGAGAGCCTCTAAACTTACATAGCCACTGGGAGACACCTGGCCAAATCTCATCGCCTTCAGTGTCTTATCGTATGTCCCTTGTAGAACTTGAAGGTGGCTTTTTTGGGACAAAGGGGGAGGTCGGGGAGCCAAGAGTAGAGAAACTGGTCGTGGATAGAAGCGGTTCAATGGGGAATGGTTCAACCACAGCTGTCGGAGATGATGACAGAAACAGGTTTTGGATGAGTGGTTTGACATTTAGAGGTAAGCGCGTTCGCAACTCGTACCGTACCCACGGGAGGCACCATCCATTTAATGCATTGGGGGATACCATTATGGCTGACTGCCAATCTTCTCTTAGGGATCCTTGAATGCAAATTGCATGGATCTAAACATTCCGAAGATGACCCGGAGGAATAGTTTCGAAGGATATGGTTTTGCTCTCCGGTTAAAGGCCCGGGCTTGACAAGTAGCTAGCACCTGAGGGACGATACGGCACATGTATGCTCAATAGGCTACTAAGAGACAATGGAAGTAGTTGATCTCTGATTCAGCCTAACTCAAGTAAACCTGGTTTTTTTATTTTTTATTCACATTAATTTTTATTTGGCCCTACTAGGATGTCTAGAAACTCTAAATCCAGATGTAACCAGCACCTTGTCGTGACCGCTACTTCTGTAAACACTCACGATTTCGGGTCACATACGTAATAGTTCCCGGTGCAATATTTCGTCGTGGCTGTATATATGCCGTTAACGCTAACATACTCGCTTACTCTTGCAAAGTGTGAAAGAAGGAATCGAATCAAGCCACATATACTGATTATTCCCTCCTCTGTGTAATCCAATCACTATTGGGTTTAAATTTCTAAGTAAGCTGTAACGACATTATAGTACAATAGCTCGGAGTCAATCTCCCAAATCATCCTCGGTTGTGTGTTGTTGCTGTTGCAGATTTAGAGGATCCATGCCACGCTAGTCCGGAAATGAGATGAGATAAGATAAGATACAGACACGATCGATCACATGATCAATCAGATAAGGGTAGGCAGGCCCTACAATCGTCCTACTTTCCTGAAATGGCAATTTTCCTTCCAACTTTTTAAATTAAAATCTGCCGACAGCACTAAGACGAATTCATCCATACTTTTGGGTAAAGAGCACAAAAAAAATGTGTCGCTAAACAAAAAATGAAAATTTAAATTTTACAACTTATCGATCACGACCACCATATACTATTTTGATTCCCTTCTTCTTCCGCTCTTTCACAGCATCCCTCATAGACAGACGAAAGCCCAGTGACGAGAACATAAATATTGAGCAGCGTCGCCTGATCCTTGGTGCCCCAATACGAACCATCACACAACATCTTCTATAAACCACAAATCACAATGGTAAGATAACAGACTCCCGTATTCTGCAGCATCAAACCACTATGCTCGGTTTCGAAACCTTCAAAACCTTCGTCTCGCTCTCAAGGAACTGGACCATTCCGTGACCAATCCTTCCACCGATACTACGTCCATGTTCGGATTACGGAAAATGAGTATCACAATGTTTCACCTACGGAAGCAAGTTTTTCTACCGATGCGGTAGCAGGTGTATCAACAGGTTCTAGTAAAATATTATACTAGGAACCAGTTGCCCTGAGATGCACTGAATTGGGCGAGGACCTTTTTTCGTTTGAAGTCCTATGGACTTCTACGATGGTACCTCTTAGAGCTGTAGTTTTTGAAAAGTTCATTCACTGATCAGAAACTCTCTCAATGACCAGCCCCCCAAAGGAAAGAAAGCAGCCCCGGCTCCGTTCCCCCAGTCTAAGGCGGGAGCTGGAAAGGGCAAGCCAAAGGTAACGTCTTTTAATCCCGTGTTGATTATATGGCGGACAAAGAGCTTCTAACATTTCTGGCCCACAGAACCCTCTCATCGAGAAGCGATCTCGCAACTTCGCCATCGGACAAGATATCCAACCGAAGCGTAACCTCTCTCGAATGGTCAAATGGCCAGAATATGTCCGCATCCAGCGCCAGAAGAAAATCCTCAACCTTCGCCTAAAGGTCCCACCAGCTATCTCACAATTCCAAAACGTTTTAGACAAGAATACCGCGACACAGACATTCAAGCTACTAAATAAATACCGCCCTGAAACCAAGACCGAAAAGAAGGAACGTTTGACAAAAGAGGCTGCCGCTGTTGCAGACGGCAAAAAGAAGGAAGACGTCAGCGACAAGCCATTCACTGTCAAGTATGGATTAAATCACGTTGTCGGATTGATTGAGAATAAAAAAGCCTCCCTTGTTCTCATTGCCAATGATGTGGACCCGATCGAGCTCGTCGTTTTCCTCCCCGCCCTTTGCAGAAAAATGGGGGTCCCTTACGCCATAATAAAGGGCAAGGCTAGGCTAGGCACCGTTGTTCACAAGAAGGTTGGTTGGACCTAGCCCATTAGCTTCTCATTTGGCCGATCCCATTTCGTAAAATACTAATATACATTCTCATATAGACCGCCGCCGTTCTCGCGTTTACAGAAGTCAGGGCTGAAGACAAGAGCGAGCTGTCTACCCTTGTTCAGTCCATCAAGTCCGGCTACATCGAGAAATATGAAGATTCAAGACGAAGATGGGGTGGCCATATCTTGGGTGCAAAGGTGCGTACTTATAATTGTCTAACCAATTGGTTTACCCTACCATCCATGCTAACACATTATAATCCAGGCTGTCGCTAAGGAGCTCAAGAAAAGGAAGGCACTTGAGAATGCACTGAAGATTTAATAGTATGCGCCTTTAAATGTGTGGATTTCAACAAAGAGGTTCCACAGTTGTAATCGACCATGTGTCATTTTATATTCAATGTACAGTTTTTCTTCCTCTATTTTCCTTTTTTTTTTCCCCCCTTTTTATTTCCGTATCACATCCATTTGCCATACCTACCGCTCACCGTTTCCCATACCCAGACCGCCTCGGGCCTTTCTTCCCCAGCGCCTTTTCTCGTATTTCTTTTTCTTTTTATCTATCCATGCAGAATCCTGTTCTCGGGGAGACTGGCAAGTTTGAGCAATTCGAAACACATATCCCACCCAAGTGGTTGCGAGGCGCTTTCGTACGTCACGAGCCTAGGACTTTCAATCACAATGTCGATTGTTATGACGAGGTTGTGAATGAGAACAGAGGCTCGACGTCCCAAACAAATAAATGGTATATACCTATTACGTCATGAATGGAGCCAAATCCTCAGAAGTAAACTTTAAAGAGGAAGTACTTTCTCTAGTAAATAATTCTTTCGGGTCCAGATTATAGTATCCAAATTATGTGAGCTATTGTCACAACGTGAGAGTAAATTGGTGAATAACCATTGAGATGTCTCTAGACTCAATGCGCCCCTGTAGCGCTAGGACCTCGGCATCCCATGAATCTCAAGCCGGCAAATTCGTGCACTTCCTGACTGATTTATATCGAAGTACCTGCCCCTTCAGTGCGGTTATCCAAGGGTTCAAAACTCATACTCCCCGTTGGCTCATGCTACAATAATCGGCAAATCAACGGCCTCGTGACTGAGTCTAATAGCATTACGTTTTACTTGTTACACTATTTCCCCGCCTTGGAAGCAAAAAAATTAAAAATTAAAATACTTACTTCTCACGTACTAAAATTAAAATAAAATTAAAAGAGGAAGGGAAAGAGAAAGAATTGTATGACCACTAAACACAGCCTAAAGAAGTCCCTAAGAATTGACACCTCTCTTTCTTCTTCCTCTTCCTCCTGCTCCTCCTCCTTTTCACTCTAACCTTTCTTCTCTATCCTTCAGAAGAACCTTGATTTGATATCAATTGATTGCCTTTTATTACGATTCGTGGAATATTTCGTGCCCCAATCTCCGGCCACTGCCAAACGCTCACCAAAAAATTACTGTCAACGCAAAAGAAGGGCCAAAAACCCAACACTAGCCGAGTTGTTTCCGGCCGTACCTGCACTCGACCACTTTCTCGGATTTTCTCCTTGAAGTCCAAGCTAGTTTGAGGATACAAAACTCAAGTATACACCCCCCATGGTTGACGGCTCGGATGTATGATGTATGCCCGCCTAAAAAAAACTATATAACAAACAAGGCTACCTTCCCTTGATACTTGATTGCAAGCTATCCTCACGTAATTCGATTAATCCTTAATCTGCCAGCATTAACATTCCGTACTCGATTGTCTGGGCTTCAAAAAATCACCGTGGTTGGTCCTAGCGCTCGCAGCAGAGAACCTTATTCGTGGATCACTAGATACCGGGATCCAGTGGATTGTGCAACAGAGGACATCATAAACTCGGTTACATTTCAATCATTTAGATATGGCGCCAGGGAAGTTCACCGCTGCGATTGACCAAGGCACGACGTCGACGAGATTTTTTATCTTCGACGATAAAGGGGAGCCTGTTGCACACCACCAGATGGAGTTTGATCAAATATATCCCCATGCCGGGTATGTCTCGTTATCTCCTGTCACGCTTGCCTAATACCCGTCATGGACTGGAATATATATACACACTAGGCTTCTGATATTGCACGCCCCTCTAATTGGGCATCTGCTTCTAATTAACTTGTTGCTGACTGCCCGATAAAAATTCTGCAATAGCTGGATCGAGCATGATCCGTATGTTCTGATAGAATCTGTGCGATCTTGTATGGAGGCAGCAACAATACAGTTCCTCGAGTTGGGCCACAGTATCCAGGATCTCCAAGCTATCGGAATCACCAATCAAAGGGAAACCGCTGTGAGTTTCGCACCATAGCCGGTGTTCTCTATATATTGAAATATTAGTTGCTGAGTGTTTAAACAACAGATAGTATGGGATACCCGCACTGGGAAGGCTCTTCATAATGCCATTGTTTGGGCGGATAGCCGGACAGCTCATATAGTGCGCCATCTAAAGTCTCAGGAAGGTGCCGACCAGCTTCACCAGCTCACTGGCCTACCCCTGTCTACTTATCCTTCCGCAGTTAAGATTCGGTGGATACTCGAACACTGCAAATCCGCGTTAGAAGTATACGAAGAAGGCTATCTTGCCTTCGGCACAGTAGATACCTGGCTCCTATACAACCTTGCCGTCGGTGCCGCTGGTGAGAAGTTACACGTAACCGATGTCACGAATGCATCTAGGACCCTGCTGTTAAACATCCATAACCTGCAGTACGACCCTTTCCTCATCAAATTCTTCAACCTTGAAAAGCTTCTACTACCAAAGCTGGCATCCTCGTCAGACAGTCAAGCATACGGGGCGGTCAGAGAGGGGCCACTTAAGGGCGTCAAGATTACGGGATGCCTAGGAGACCAAAGCGCGGCTCTAGTTGGCCAAAAGGCTTTCGAGAAGGGTATGGCGAAGAATACTTACGGCACAGGCTGCTTCTTGCTCTACAACACCGGGAACACGCCTGTTATATCGAATAATGGGCTCTTGACAACTGTTGGGTTCCAACTCGAAAACCAAGAACCTGTTTATGCCCTTGAAGGTTCTATTGCCATCGCCGGTTCAGCTGTAAAGTTCTTAAGAGACAATCTCGGAATAATAAAGGAAACTAGTGAAGTTGGAAAACTGGCAGCAAATGTTCCCGGTACGTCGTGATCCAACCTAACAGGCCTCTGCTAGGGTCAGCTGTATTATTTAAAAGACGTAACTCTTAGCTAAAGCATTAACTGAATAGATAATGGAGGGGTCGTATTTGTCACAGGTGAGGTTTCGATGGCATTATGATGGGTGGTCGATGCTTGGCTAACGAATGCTTTAGCTTTTGCTGGGCTTTTTGCGCCTTATTGGATCGATGATGCTCAGGGAACGATCTGTATTATTATCTGTAGTCACTTATTTTCCCAGTTCACCCGCTGATTTCCAAATCATCCAGTCGGAATAACAAACTATACCACCAAAGAACATATTTGCAGGGCAACTGTTGAAGCGACCTGCTTTCAGGTATGTCACACTGCAAGAGCACTGGGCTCTTCTCTAGACCGGCGCTTTGAAGGACGCGTAACTAATTTGAGATACAATTTTCCGTAACTATCGTCGGAAAATAAACTAGACCAAAGCGATCATCGATGCAATGCAAAAAGGTGAGTGGAGTCTAGTCCCGGCCTAAGTAGTGTCTAGTTGAGAGACGTGTCGAAGGCCTTCCCACAATAATATTACAATTGAATTCTCACGCGATGACAATTTTCGCAGATAGCGGTATCGTACTACAAACCCTAGCTGTGGACGGAGGGATGAGCAACTCTGATGAGTGCATGCAAGTGAGTGGCCAAGTTAGGTTCTAATAATTGCTTCTACATCAACCTCTTTACTAACACGTATAATTAACCTATATAGTTGCAAGCTGACATCATTGGTAAGCAAGATGATGATTAATCTCTTCACGGACTTAAAGGAAAGTGGGAGCATTTGTGGGCTAATATCTACCTCTCTTCATCCAAAGGTATCAATGTTGATCGACCAGCAATGAGGGAAACGACAGCCCTCGGAGCCGCAATAGCCGCAGCTTTTGCATCAGGCCCTTGGAAAGATTTCAAGGATCTCCAGGGGGTGAATGCTAGGAACCATAAGGCTTTTAAAGCGACCACGACAGAACATGAGCGTAATACTCAGTTCCGTCGATGGGAAAGGGCAGTGAATATGGCAAAGGGCTGGTTGAGCTCAGAGGACATCGACAGGGAATACGATGACTGAGGTGCAGATTTCTATATAGTCCTTTCTCGTTCCGTTTTAGATATATTTATACATGTGAGGTGGATAATGTAAATTACAGAGGATCAATCAGTTTGATCATTCAACTCGTCGACTCGGGCTTAGTCATCTTTTCTGATGTGAGCAATGGCGTCACTGCTAAGCGACTCCGAGGGCCATGGAGGTAAGGAATGAATAAATATATGGTATTCGCTCCTTATACCCCAGAGCCCTCGCGAATATCGGCATAATAGAATTGCTACCGTGAAAAATCAAAAGCTGCATCAGATGAAGATAAACTAAAATATTTGATAATGCAAACAAACGCTGCAAGCATATATCCTTGGTACTCCTGGGTTAGAATGGGCGGTGCAGCGACTTCTATTGTGCTTAGATGTCCAAGCGACTCCTTCTATGCTGTAAGCCGAGTTTAGGCGACTTTGTATACGCAATGTTGACAGGTCACTGTGACGCCCGGTGGCCAGGAAAACGTATTTATGGGTTTAGGAGGCTGCTTCCCCGGACTTTGTCGTGTCTCCGCTGGGTGGACCTGCGTGAACGCTTCCTAACACATTCTCCGGTAATTTGATTTGAACATCGGGCAATATCTTCATTTTGTTGGGCAATGACTCCCCCTTGATCACTTTCTCCATTTCAGCTCGATCAAGACTTTCATACTCGATCAAAGCTTTCGCGAGCAAGTCCAGCTCTCTCCGGCGTTCCCTTAAGAGCTTTGTTGCACGCGACCTGCCCTCTTCTAATATCCTTCTGATTTCGGCTTCGATGGCTTCCTTTGTTTGCGAGGATAGGTCCCGGTATTCACTGTGAAGATCGACATTTCCGAGGAGGTCTGACATCCCCATTTGGGTGACCATGGCTTGGGCAATTTTCGTTGCTTGAGTGATATCCTGCCCAAAGTATAGTTAGAAAGGATCCAGGGCAATATGCTACCAAGATGGGGACTGAAATATCTTACATTGGAAGCTCCACTTGTGACATTTTCCGGTCCGTAAATCAGTTCTTCCGCAACCTTACCACCCATACAAACATCTATCCGTGCCAAATATTCCTACAATAAAAAGTCAGATAAGGAATACAAGGGAGGTGAAGCACCGTCACGTTCTTCGAGGGATGTAGCATACCTTCTTAGACATAGATACTTGATCCATCTCGGGAAGTTGAAACGTAACCCCTAAAGCCATACCCCGTGGCATGATTGTCGCTTTGTATAAGGGTATGGCACCCTCAGTGAACATGGCGACTAACGCATGCCCGCCTTCGTGGTAGGCTGTCATCTCCTTCTCCTTCTGCGAAATGACAGCGCTTCGTCGCTCGGCCCCCATTAGGATCTTATCCTTTGCCCATTCAAAATCATTCATATGTACCTGCGTAGCTCTTAGCTTTGAGGCCCTCACGGCGGCTTGGTTTACAAGATTTTCGAGTTCTGCACCAGAAAATCCTGGTGTGCCTCGAGCAATAATTTGTAGGTCAACATCGGAGCCAGCCTTGATAGACTTTACATGATGTTTGAGGATTTCGATGCGGCCGCGGACATCTGGAAGTGGAACATTGACAGTACGATCGAACCTTCCCGGCCTAGTGAGTGCCTTGTCGAGCAGCTGTGGGAAATTTGTTGCAGCCAAAAAAATGACACCAGAGTTTGGAGCAAAGCCATCAAGGTCGACCAAGAGCTGATTAAGTGTTTGCTTTACGTATGCCGCATCCCTTTCATTCCGCTTGCCGCCTATCGCGTCGAGTTCATCGATGAAAACAATCGCCGGTGCCTTTGCGCGAGCGGCTGCAAACAGTTCCCGAACACGCTTAGCGCCAACTCCCACGTAAACCTCGTCAAACTCGGAGCCAGACATGAAGAAAAAGGGGACACCGGCTTCACCAGCGACGGCCCGGGCTAGCAGGGTCTTCCCAGTTCCTGGAGGGCCGACCAACAGAACACCTTTTGGTAGTTTACCACCAAGAGCGGAAAATTTCGCCGGATCCTTCAGAAATTCGACTAGTTCCTGCAGCTCTTCTTTTGCTTCCTCGCAACCATGTACGTCTGCGAAACGCGCGGTTTGCTGGGATGCCTGGGCTTCATTAGGTGCACTGCTTCCTACTCTTTTCATCATACCTGTGGTTTCGATGAACAGGGTGATCACGACAAGTCCGAAGTACACCGTAACGCCAAATAACAGAAGAAATTTTGCCCATTTGAATATAGTTCCGCCGATGGTCTCCTCAACGACGACATACAAGGGGTTTTCCTTTTCACCATATCTCCCAGGTTGATTCCTCGAAGAGATTGAAGCCGTGCCACCTCTAGATTGCGCTGCGATTGCTTGGCCAACCGCGCGAACTTCCTCAGGAGAAAGTGCAATGTTTGATTCGCTGTCTGTGATTTCGGCCTTTTCCGCCTTTCGGTCAGTGATCATCCTCGCCTTTTCGAACTGTCCTAGCCGTCCGAGAGCCTTGATGTAGATGTCTTCAGCTTGGGCGTTGGTCGCGTAGCGTCCAGTCTGATACCGTTCGACAATAATTTCGGGCATGTTGGCTTTGTACAGTGCATTATAAAAGGCAAGTTGAGCAGCGCCGTTCATGGGGTTCGAGTTGGCAGTTCGCTCTAAATGTGCCAGGAAAGAGCGCATGGGACGGAAGGAGAACAACCTCAGCAATAAGGGTCGTGCGAGCGGAGTTGGTAATTGCTTCCTAAGGATCGCTGACGATGAGAGGGGAGAACCGAGGGGATGTTTGAGAGCCAGAGGGGAGGGTGTGAGGAGTCCAAGGTTGGTAGAGCCGGAAAAGAATCGGGGTAGACATGGTGGGCCACGAGGCAGAGGAAAGTGGGATTTCCCAAACCTCGGAGCATCGCGCAAGGAATTGCGTACAATACTAGCGGCAGGCGAATACATCTAAAATGCGAACTGTCAATTGCTACGGACCGAAATCGGGAGAACTAGTCGGTGGTGGAGGTGTGCAGGTGAAATGCTGCCTCGGAGGAAGTATCTGGGAGGGACTTCTAGTATTCGACGCGAGAGGAGGGGGGGACACTTTGGTAGAGAGGTTACACCTGGGCCAAGAGAGTATCTCACCTGTAAACCGGGTAATATGCACGAGGGACGAATTGCAGACGCCATATTTGGGGGGTTTAGGTATGGCAGCTTGATCAACGTGGTGGCGGGAGAGGGATTGTAGATGTTACCCGAGGGGGCATAATTTCATGATTAGATAAAAATATATACCGACAATGATAGTTATCGAAGGGGTTTGGGGTTTTGAATACAGGGTATGGTGAGGGTGGCGAGGGACGGGAGGATGGAACGAGGGGTTGAAAAGGTGGACTAAAAGAGAAGTCGGAAGGAAGTGGTGATGCGACAATATGATGCTGTTGGTGATGATAATATTTTGTTGTTTGATTTCGTTCGACAATATCCTTGAGAAAAAAAAAAAAAAAAAAAAAAAAAAAAAGCCTATAAGCGTTCTTATATTACTTATTACTATTAACCTTAATCTCTTGACTACTTAGATAATTAAGTAAGCAAAATGCAAGAAAATATATAATACTTTATTACTTGGCTGTAAAATACCCTCGACTTTTGATGGAGGGCAAGAGTATCGCATGTATCGCCCCACTTCCTATAGATAATCGATAAAGTACTTACACAAGTAGTGCTCATGCGAGTGACGAAGTATATGTTTTTAATGTTAAAAAGGTTAAAGTTAAAACAATTGCTTAGATTTACGCAAATTCTAGCTAAGAACCGGTCATTCCATTCTTTACTTTGCAGGTGTTAACGAGCGAGCGATCCGGTTTGGGCGGTTGATTCTTTGAACGGGGGATGGGTATAGGTATATCCGTATACTTAGTAGTTGAGGCCTAAAATAGGCCAACTTTCAACATCGGCAACCGCCCGATGGATCGCCACCCACTTTAGCGGTTTCAACTCCTGTATATGAGTAAGTATGTACTTACCTAGGTTTACTTACTCGTACACAAGCAGTAACACAAACTCCCAAGTATGTAAGATGCTTTGGTGTTTAAAAGAAAAGTTTCTGTCTAGCCCAGTGCGGAGCACCAAGGGGCAATTGTTAGAATCGGGATTGAAACCAAAGAGAGACGAAACCAAACACGAGATAAACATTATAAAATGTCATGGTTTGTAACATACTTCTGTTACTGTAGTTTGGTTTGAAGTCTGAGGCTGCGATTCCAGTGGAATTCTTTCTGCAGACTAGCAAGCACTTACTTAAATAGGTACTTACAAAGTACTTGAGTACCTAGTGCCCAAGCTTTTAGTATGCACTTGGGTAACATATATCTTGGGGGAAAGTGCATGAATCGCATGCTTTGGTTCCAGCCAGACGCAATTAATTTAGTATATTCGAAAACGTCTGTACATACACGAGGTCAGGACCCTGCTTGAGTGAATTTGCACCAGATATATGGAAGTCAATTGGAAAGAAGAAGAAAAAGAAAAAAAGAAGAAGAGAGGAAGAAGGAAAGAAAGAAAGAAAGAACATCAAAGGAAAGGAAAGGAAAGGGGGAAGGGAACCAAAAAAATTTAATCCCGCTGCCATGCTGCTAAGTTGGTAGGTTCTGGACCTATCAAGATGCATCATTACCTCATCTTTATTTTCCATGTTATACCTCCGCCTCAGCTCAGCTCACATCTATCTCCCTCAGTTCTCTATCCCCTTACACGACAATTTACCATCCATTGACCAAACCATTTAGCTCTCATAGATGCTTTTTGTTTTTTTTCTTTCTCTTTCTTCTTTTCCCTTTAGAAGATATAAAACTTATATCTTAGATAGATATTTGAAGGCAACATAAAAAAGGGTATTCACCAGTCTTCCATTCTAACTTGACGGCGGTCAAGCTAACCGAGCAATAACAATTAAAGGACGCCGGCCGAACGGTGAACACCCAGTTTCCTCGCTTCAAAGTTCTGGCAACGACGCTCCCCCGGAAAA
>LDUD01000034.1:394905-407816 GCA_012184295.1 Dactylella cylindrospora
ATATCAAACAAACATCGAATACTAACATGTAACCCACCGCCCTCCCCTAAAACAGCCCAGCGATACCTTTTTACAGGGAAATACCGCCAACTATATCGATGAAATGTACCTCAGCTGGAAGCAAAACCCCTCCAGCGTTCACATATCTTGGCAAATATACTTTAGAAACATGGAAGATGGCAAAATATCACCTGAACAAGCTTTTCAGCCTCCCCCCACGATTATGCCCTCGACACCAGGGGGCTATCCGTCCGTCTTGCCCGGGGCTCATCTTGGTGGTAACACCGATATCACAAACCATCTCAAGGTCCAACTTCTTGTTCGTGCCTATCAGGTCCGCGGTCATCACAAAGCGAAGATAGATCCTCTCGGAATCCGAAGTGAAGCAGACATTGCGTTTGGTAAAAACCATAAGCCCTCGGAGCTTGATGCCTCTCACTATGGCTTTACAGAGAAAGATATGGATACAGAATACAGCCTTGGCCCCGGAATTCTACCCCGATTTGCTCAAGACGGCAAGGAAAAGATGACTTTGAGAGAGATCATTGATGCCTGCGAGCGGACATACTGTGGATCCTATGGCGTTGAATATGTACATATTCCGGACAGGGAACAGTGCGATTGGATCCGTGAACGCGTGGAAATTCCTACACCCTACAAATACTCTGTTGATGAAAAACGCCGAATACTCGACAGGTTGATCTGGTCCTCCTCGTTTGAATCTTTCCTGGCTACAAAGTACCCTAACGACAAAAGATTTGGTCTCGAAGGATGTGAAAGTTTGGTGCCCGGCATGAAGGCCCTTATCGACCGATCTGTTGACTTTGGTGTCAAGGATATTGTCATTGGGATGCCACACAGAGGCAGACTTAATGTCCTCTCAAATGTTGTTCGAAAGCCAAATGAATCTATCTTTAGCGAGTTCAGCCCAACGACCGAGCCATCGGATGAGGGCTCAGGCGATGTCAAGTACCATCTGGGGATGAATTTCGAGCGCCCAACCCCATCGGGCAAGCGGGTACAGCTTTCTCTAGTAGCCAACCCGTCCCATCTAGAAGCGGAAGACCCAGTCGTCCTTGGCAAAACTAGAGCGATTCAGCATTACAATAACGATGAAAGAGAGCACAAGACTGCAATGAGTGTCCTTGTTCATGGGGATGCTGCGTTTGCGGCTCAGGGAGTTGTCTACGAGACCTTGGGTTTTCATTCCCTGCCTGCTTTCTCGACGGGCGGAACAATTCACATTATTGTCAACAATCAAATTGGCTTCACGACCGACCCCCGATTCGCAAGATCCACACCCTATTGCTCCGATATCGCCAAGGCCATTGATGCTCCAGTATTTCATGTAAATTCCGATGATGTCGAAGCCGTAAATTTTGTTTGCCAATTAGCCGCCGACTGGAGGGCTGAATTCAAAAAGGATGTTGTGGTGGACATAGTTTGCTATCGAAAATACGGCCACAACGAAACTGACCAGCCAAGTTTTACCCAGCCTCTCATGTACGACAGAATCGCCAAACAAGAACCGGCTCTCTCCAAATATGTCAACAAACTTCTCAAGGAAGGCACCTTTACGGAAGCCGATATAGATGAGCATAAGAAATGGTAAGCAGTTAACGCGTGTAACCCAACATTTTCCCTCACCAGGTTAAGCTCTAATTCGTTTCCCGTTTATGCGCAGGGTCTGGGGCATGCTTGAAGAGAGTTTCGCGAAATCCAGGGAATATCAACCTACATCGCGGGAGTGGTTAACAAGCGCTTGGAACGGATTCAAGTCCCCCAAAGAGTTGGCTACAGAGGTTCTGCCGCACTTGCCAACTGCCGTCCCCGATTCAACTCTTAGTCACATAGCGGATGTCATTTCCACAGCTCCAAATGACTTTACCGTCCATAAGAATCTAAAACGTATCCTTAGTAATAGGAAGAAGTGCGTGGACGAGGGTACTGGAATAGATTGGTCCACCGCTGAAGCTCTAGCGTTTGGGACGCTAGTGAATGATGGGAAACACGTTCGAGTCTCCGGCCAGGATGTTGAACGCGGAACATTTTCACAGAGGCACGCCGTTTTACATGATCAGAACAATGAAAACACGTATACCCCACTACAACATGTTGCAAAAGATCAGGGTCAGTTTGTCATCTCAAACTCGTCCTTGAGCGAATTCGGAGCGTAGGTGCCTAATTCCAAACCCACATTCTCAAGATACGCCTGACTAAATTGCAATCGCGTAGCCTCGGGTTCGAATACGGATACTCCCTATCATCCCCCGATGCTTTGGTAATTTGGGAGGCGCAATTTGGCGACTTTGCCAACAATGCACAATGCATCATCGATCAGTTCATCGCTGCCGGGGAGACCAAATGGCTCCAAAGATCGGGACTTGTAATGTCGCTACCCCACGGCTACGATGGGCAAGGGCCAGAGCACTCATCCGGTCGTATCGAACGGTATCTACAACTATGCAACGAAGATCCTCGCATATTTCCCCCTCCAGAGAAATTAGACCGCCAGCACCAAGATTGCAACATGCAGATCGCGTATATGACAACGCCCTCCAACCTTTTTCACATCCTCCGACGTCAAATGAATCGTGCATTCCGAAAACGTTAGGCTAAGCACCACCCGCGTAAACCGCATATTTTGCTTACTCTAACCATGTTCTACTAAATCTAGCTCTTGTAATATTCTTCAGCAAATCGTTGCTGCGACATCCTTTGGCACGATCTGACATATCCGAGTTTACGGCAGATTCTCACTTTGAATGGTTAATTCCGGATCCAGAGCACGGCCAAAGTTTAAAGGATCCCTCAGAGTGCGAGCGGGTATTGATTTGCACCGGTCAGGTTTACGCTGCTTTGTACAAAGGTCGTCAGGAGCGACAGATCGACAACATCGCTATAACAAGAGTGGAACAACTTCACCCTTTCCCATGGGCGCAACTTAAAGAGAATCTCGATCAGTACCCGAACGCCAAGGATATAATTTGGGTACAAGAAGAACCACTCAACGCTGGTGCCTGGACACACGTTCAACCACGCCTCCAAACAATCTTCGAGAATACTGACAACCATAGGGACAAGGTTGTAAAGTATGTTGGTCGCAACCCTAGTGCAAGCGTGGCCACTGGCTTGAAGGCGACTCACCTGGTAAGTTTGATTCTTGCGGCGAGACGTTCATTCAGATATATACTGACCACGGGATTTATATAGAGAGAGGAGGCTGACCTTGTGAGCAAAGCGCTCACCTTGTGATTTAAGCCATACTCCCTGTTAAACGAGCAACCTCCTCGAATGCCTAAAATAAGAGCTGGAGAAACAAACTCTGCGTAACCTCAAAGCGTGATGCCTATATTATCAATGGCCATCTTCGCCATTACCCCCACAATTCATTTTACCTGTAAATAAGACTAGTGATAACGCATAGGCTGCTATGGAATATTATCTTTGTGACTTTCATGTTTCGTGATATAGACCCACCCGCGCCCCAAAACCAACGTGGCCAACCGGACATCTTAAACCCCTCAGTTCTATCATAGAATAAAAATTAGGCTGGGGTGTATGTCAACCAAAGCGCCGCGCCTGAGATTATAGTTGATACTACGTGTCTACAAGAGGAGATCTTTAGGCGAATGCTACTGTTATAACTCATCTAAAATCCCATCGGATGAGCAGTATATAGGACTTAATCCCTGCCTATCGGCTACGAAGTCTTGTTCTGAGTAGCCTTAGTTTGTTTCGAACCAGCTGGATTCGCATTGCGGCAGTCATTGCAAAACCATTTATCTAGAAAATATTGGTTACTCGGGTCAGCTTTATATTGAAGGGGGTATATTTGAGTAAAACACGAACCTTTCGAGCTAGGCATATGAGTAAGCCCGACACAGGGAAGATGGAACCATTCCCTCTGACAGCCTGGACCGTCACACGCCACCATTTTCCCATAGGAAACCTGATTGCAATAGCAATATCTCATTTCGTCCGGGTCACCTTCCTCATCTTCTTCATCGCCATCCTCTTCGCCCTCGCCAGCCCCACGAGCTCTCTCTTCAGCTGGCTCACCGGCGTTATCCCTATCCTCCTCTCCACCTTCATGACCCTTTTCAGTAATAGAAGCACCTTTTCCAGATTTTGATAACTTCGAGGATGTAGCCTTGCGTGAGGCGAGTTGCGAAGACTTGGACAATTCCGAAGTCGAGGGGGCTTTAGCACCAGTTCGATTGGATGTACCGGTGATGCCGCGATTGGTTGGGCCCTCTAATACTTCGCCAGGTTTAATATGCTTGTCAGTTGTTGAAGGTAAACCAAAGGAAGAAACCTGCGGTGTATCCTCTTTTTGTAAGCCAGCCTTTGTAATAGACTCCATAACCGCGTGAGCCTTTGTCAAGTTGTGCTTTTCGTGAGGTGCCTCCTTGGTACCTGTTGGGGTTCTTTCGTTTGCCTCAACCAACGGCTTCTCAAATTGCGGTCGAGGATTTTGCAGCATTGTTGTGCCAAAGGGTATCGTTTTAAGCTCAGGCGTCATATCAGGTTCTGGTCTGCTTGAATGTTTCGGGGTTTCTCCTTTCGTCCCCTGCGTTTTTGAGCGAGGGTTTCTCATACCGGTTCCCTTCGTACCATTACCTTGCCCAGCGAGTATGGGCTTGTCGTATGGGTTAGGCGTTGTGCTAGCTACCTGTGCGTCAATGAAATTTTGTTTGACTGGCGACGATGCAGTACTGGGTGGGTGGCCAGATTGTCTACTCCCGTGGGTCCCAAACCCCATCAAGGTAAGAAAGGGGACATCAGCACCTAAATAGTATCTCAAAGGAAGCGTGCAGAGCTAGATGCGAAGCCAAATACCTTTTGCGATTGTTTGTAGATTTCGTCGAATTGGTGGCGCCAGATACTGTGGTCTGTGCCGCATTCTTTTTTGTAGCAACTCCCGGTCCTCCAGGGACTTGATTTGCGGTGGCGAGGGATGGTGCCGTACCGCGTGGAGCAACAGGCACCCGCTCAGGACCCGAAGGCTTGGTTTGGTGACTGCCCTGGGCTACACCTTTCCTGCGTTTCGCCGCTGGTGGATGTGGGGACATATCGTGGATAGAGGCTGACGCATCATGGCCATGATTGATGCTGCCAGAACCGCCGGATCCTCTCGACTCTGAAATGTCGGGTGCTTGGGCATGGCGCTTCGCCATTGCCTCCCGGCGACTTTCGGCGCGGGAGACTCCAACTCCCTGACCTGTAGCGAGAGGATCCGAGGAATATGATTCACCATTATAGCTGGAAACGCCTCCTGGGACCGATATTGGACCATTGCCTCCTTGTCTTTGCCCAGTAAGAGCTTCAGGGAACGAGTGCCCGTACGCCCAATGAAGAGGGTTTCCATCACGGATGATGGAATCTATTTCAGTTCCGGTAACTTCGTAAGCGTCATCAATTCGAACGAGGTGTTTGGTGAGAGCTTCTGAGGCGGTTGATATAACGTGAATTTTTTCATCCAGGGTAAGTAGGAGGTCCGAGATGATCATTCGAACCTGGTGCAGCCGTGATCGCCTAGTGTGGTCAGGAAATTCCAATTCTGCCGCATCCCCATGGAGAGCCTCACCATTAGGCAAGGCATCCTCCCCTAGACGATGAGAGTTCCCTGAAATACGATGATGGTTACTATGGTGCCTCAAACTGGTATCGGGGTCGAGGGTATTATTACTATCCGAGGGTGGAAGAAGCAATGCCTCGTGCATACATGCGCGCAAGAGTTTCTCCGGTCCGCATGCCTTGGCATCAACTTCCCGAAGGAGTGTAAAGTGGCGGATGGTCTCTTGAGGGAGAGCTTCAACGGCGTCGGTGAACGCGGCGAGCCCAGGGTAAAATTGAAGAGAGTTTCGAGAGCCGTTCATCGTGAAATAATTTGAAAGCACAAAAGTTGGACGGGAAAAGTAATACTCGTGGGCAGACTCAAGGCATAAACTTAAAAGAAGAAAGAAAAAAAGGCGGGAGTGTATCGATTATAGATTAGCAGTTTGCTGTCAGCTTTGCGAATACCAACGCCCTAGCAATCATCCTCAATCACCCTGGACGTCTCTCGCTTTCCTTCCTCTTGTCGCTGTCGTGTTGGTTGCTAAGACGTGGAAATGCGCAGGATGCGATGTGATGTTTGCCGTCCCAATGTTCCCCCTTGGCCTTGGGGGGAGGTTTAATTTCGTTGCCGACTATCCTATAGCTATAGCTATATTACGTAACTATTTTTGAGATTTTAATAAAAATGAAACGGTGAATTGATACGTTCTATCTCAGCATTTAGAGAAATATATCTAAGTAAATACTTATCTAAGCAATTGCTTTTATATAGTACTTGTCCATCTATATCAAAATTTTAAAAGAATAAAATAAAATATCTAATCAGCCCATTTCCCTTGTGATGGGTTGGGCATGTCGACCGGCCAGCCAGCCAGCCAGTCTCCCGAAAAGGCAAAAGGGCAAAAGGAGGCGCAAGTTGGCGCCATAGCCCGATAACTAAGCACCTAGGTACATATGCAGGCACTTGAAGGTTGAACAAGAAGGGCGAGAAGAAGAAGAAGAAGAAGAAGAAGAAGGAAAAGAAGGAAAAGAAGGGGGGGCCAGTTTCTTCTTCTCCAACGCTCAATTACAATTCCAGTCGTTGTTGTTGCATGCATCCTCTTAACCCGACTTCCTCGAAGCTTCAACCACCGAATCGAAAGCAGCATTGCATTTCCCACCACCACCATCACCATCATCACGACCTGGCAGGAGCATCATCGCATAATCGATATAATCTCGACACGACCCATTATCAGAGAATATTACCGAGCGGCAGGCATAGGGGAAATAGAACGGGAAGGGCAACGAAGGCCAGCAGCAAAATCGTAGAACCATCCCTTAGCGGCTGGAATAATATAATATAAGAATAAAGAATAATAAATTCAAAATAGAAAGGAAAGAGGGAAAGAGAAGGACAAAGAAAGTCGAAAGGAAACTTTGGGGTGTTTTTTTTTTTTTTTTTTTTTTTTTAAAAAAAATTCCTACAACAGTTATAGTAATATTACATCCACATGATATCTTCCTTCCCTAATCCTCCAAAGTCTTCCTCCACTTCCAAGCACCTCAAGGATGGATTCTACCTTGATAACTTTCAATCCGAAATCGAGTCGACACCTGATGACAAAGCGCCATCACGACACTCATCCGTAAGTTCAACATCTACACCAATGCCCTATTAATCATGCTCCCATCTAGCTCTCAGTGCAAATACCTTTAATCCACTTCTATCCCTAACAGCTAGTCAAATACACTGTTTAAAGTCAATGAGACGACAGACGTCAGAGCTAAGTATACCCTCACCCTTAGACAGATGCTGCATCGGCCGAACCTACCACATCGCTCAACCTGGACGACACTATAGCCTTGCATCTGGTCGTAGAAACCGCCATCTTCGACTCCAGTCGCTTCGAACTATTGTCTTACGAAGAAGTTGACCAGCTGAAAAGAGAGCACGAAAGCCTGACAAGCCGCCTCGATGCCCTCAAGCGAAAGTTAGTTTTAGAGAGCAAGGTCCGCGATGCTGCGATATCGCTCTCACGCTTGCACTCTCCTCAGTCCAGGGGCTCTCTGCCTAAACCCTCCTCTTTGGAGGGGTCCCAAGGGCTAGCAGGAGGTACGAATGACGAAATCGCCGCTTCAAATTTAAGGTGTGAGGAGATCTCTGGAGAAATTCGAAAACTGGACTCGCGTGTGTGGATTATTCAGCGCCGCCTTCTCCGCCATACCGCAGGAATACTGGGCCTCACGCACCATAATAACAAATCCCGCCTTTCCAAGCGCAATGACCCAACTCCACCAAGACAGTCGCACCAAAGATTTCCAATTGACCCAACAAACAGAAACTCCCGACTACGGCAGTCAGAAGACTTTGATGACCGCAGCCTTTATCGACCTGCGGAGAGGCTAGATGATATTCAAGGTTCCACTTTGCATCACGGAAACAGCAACGGTTATGCGAAGCCGGCGAGGCACAACAGAGGTTCGCAGATTGGCGACCCGCCTTCCCCACCTATGCTAAAGCCCGATGCTCAGCATCTTAAACCGATATGGGATTTCTTAACTACCTTTGAGACAAAGCTGCGAGATGCGACGTCCCGGGGTGGCCAGGATCCCACACAAACAAACTATAGTGAGGGTGTGGCTGGGTCAAATTTTCACGTTGAAGAGATAGAAAGCGACGATGAGTCCTCAACGCCTTCGAACGCTCCGAACACGGAAGCCAATGGTCCTCAAGCTCTTCTCAGTAAAATCAAATCCATAGCAGACCGTTCTCTCCGGCTTACAGAAGACAGAATTCGTCTGCGCGCACAGTTGTCAGAGATGGAACTGCAACGAGACATCGAAATCCAGCAAACAAAAAATGACAAAAGCTATCACGAACAACAGATACTCGGACTTACGAATTCACTCTCAAATACAATGAATGAGCTATCCCAGATATCGTCAAAACAGGAAGGAGACTCGATGCTCATGAAGCAGGAGGTCGTGAATCTCCAGAAAACTTTAGAAGAACAAAAAGAATTCTACATCAAAAAGATAGAGAGTATTGAAGCGGACGCAAAAGAGAAGTTAAACGAGTCTGAAAAAAAATTAATCGTTTCCGACCAGGAGGCACAAGATCAAGAGCGTGACTTCAATGCAAGGCTGCTAGCTAAGGAGGAAGAGATTTCTCGAATCACCCACGTTTCGGATAGGAATTTCACGGCGTCGAAGGAAATCGAAGCCAAATTGCAGCGCCAAGATGAACACATAGATAGCTTGCACAAAGAGCTTCAAGATATGAAATCGCTTCTATCTTCTAACGAGAACAACATGCTTGCTGACCAAAGGAGCCTAGATGCCCTAAATCAAAAGGTGGAAAACTCCGAAAAGGATATCGCAACTCTTCAAAAGAAACTTGCCGAGACGGAGAGTTCCTATGAGGCTATTTCTCAAGAATGCCAGGAGCTTGAAGGAATTCTCGAAGATAGAGATGCGCAGCTTCAGCAGCGTGAAAACTCAATCGACGAGATGAAATTCCAGCTTGCTGATGCTCATTCTCGTCAAGAGGAAAATGAGCGAACACAAGGCGCCCTCCAGTCCAGAATTGAGAACTTGGAGGTAGAATTAAAGCGGTTAAACATAGAGCTAGAAGGAGCTACCGCTAGTCTCGTGGCCACGAAAGCATCCAGCCAACAGGAAATAGACGAGGTGAAGAAGCGAGCCGCAGCGGCAGTGCAGGCAGAAATCGGTAAACCAAAAGCTGCAATGGACCCAGGCTTGTTGATAGAGCTAGAAGCTCTCTCCAGGAAGAATGAGGAATTATCAGCAACAAACGCCCGGCTTCAATCTAACTTGGATGACGCAGAGAAATTAAAGGTGGCAGAACAGCAGGCGGGTTTTAATGCTTTAAATGATCGGTGCGAGAGCTTGCAGAAAGAGCTCAACGACATGCTTTTCGACTATGAGACACTTATGAAGGCGTCGGTAGATTTCGAAGCCGAGAGATCACGGTTGGAATCACAGATTGATAGCTTGCAAGATAGAATCGAAACACTAGAAAGTCATTTGGCCGATGAGAAAATCAAGAGCCTAGGGGCCGGACCAATGAAGACCCCCCTGGCACCATCCAACGGGGCCACAACACCAAATGCACTTTCAGGAGATACCATGTCGGTTTTGAGAGCCGAATTCAAGAAAATGATGAGGGATATGAGAAGCGAGCACAGTAAAGCTTTACGGGTGAGTTTTATAAATCCCAGCTGAAGATACAGCCCAAGACAAGTATCCTGCAAAGTCCAGAGGTTTGCTAAGCGAAGCCTCATTCAATAGACGGAACAAGATGGTAGGCGCAAATTGGAAAACGAACTTCGGCAAATGAGAAAGGATTACCACCAACTACAGAAGCAGAATTTATAGGGGAGCAAGCCGAGGTTGACGGTTCAACGGATTCTTCGCATCAAACGTGTTAACGTTGGAGTTAGGCGCCATCGCAAGTTTTCTCGTCTCCTTTTAGTTAGTAGCATATATTAATCTTGGTGACGTAATATACTTCTATGGGTAATTTAGCTTATGTACTATATACTCCAACATCCCCCCAAAATCCCAATTTACCTACCACGCAACAAGTTAGAAGCATACGGATAATAAATACTTAAGTAGATGCCTATATTTTAAGATATAAAGCATTTTGGAGGAGGCAATGCATTCTGCCATCATTATACCTACTTCGACTAGCATTATGCAGGACTGGCCTTCTATCCCTTCGTTGCCATTCGCATTCCCGTTATCTACCATAGCTGTATATAAAAGCGCTATAGCACGCTAGGGGTTTCCTCGCATATATACTTAGCCATATATCTACTTAGCATTTACAGATCAACTAAAATTGGAGCGGACATAAGAGTCTCGGAGGCAGGGCTAGGTAATTTAGTAGGTTATAATGAAGACGAAATAATGCCCAGACTTAGTCTAAGCCAAGTAACAAAAAGATGGTTCTAGAAAGCTTGGGAATTCAACCAAAAGGTACAGCAGCGGGTAGAAAATGCCAGAAGCAGCTGGTCTGCTAAAACCATTAAAGATTTATTCAATTTCTTCTAGTCCAATATAGTCGGGACTACTTACTCTACTAGATATAATAATAGTTACCGTTCCATCAGAGTCGGCAAGCCTGGTTGTCTCCGCCCATACTAGTGTTGATATATAAGTAGGTAGCTTAAAAAAAAAAAAAAAAAAAAAAAAAAAAGGCGGCTTCTAACCTCAGACACTAACAACGCCTTTCGAGCTTTCCCTTCTGCAAAAGGTGAACATCTAAACCTCCCTCCCCCAAAGCCCTCCCGGCCAGTTTACTTGTTTCCTCTTTTGTGTTTTTTATCGAAAAGATCCAAACCAAGCTGAAAGGGTTTTCAAAAGACACCTCCCCAATATCCCATACAACCCAACTAATCCTCCCGTCAGAAAGCCAAAGCTAGTCATGGTCCTTCACAATCCCAATAATTGTAGGTTTCGCGATCCTCACGCTAGATGTCGAACGCACTGACTCAATTGATCCTTTGACTTGGCTAACCGACTTTGACCGTTCCGTAGGGCACTGGGTCAACAAGGACGCTTCAAATTGGGCGAAACAATACTTCGAGGAGACTCTGATTGGGTCCTCTGCAGACGATGACCAAGGAAATTCCGTCCAAATTCATAAGGTTTTAAGCGTTGAGGGAGATGTTGACGTTAGTCAACGGAAGGGCAAAGTTATCGCCCTTTTCGATGTCAAGCTTCAGCTAGAATACAAAGGTAGGCACCTCGGGAGCGCAAGGGATTGTGGCACATGGTCAATATAATTTAGAGAGCGAAATTTGGATTTTTCAAGCTAATTCGTTTATTAATTATTGAGGTCAAACTGGAACCGGAGTAAATGTTGATGGAACCATAACTATTCCTGAGGTTGCTCACGATACCGATGCGGATGAATATGTGGTAGGCACTTGCTGCATGTCTACCTGTAAGGCAAATTTTGCAGCAGAGAACTAATATATCATTATTCTAGTTCGAAATCAGCAACTACTCTGATACTGCAGAGAAACAGCCAGTGAAAGATTTGATCCGCTCCAAGCTCACACCTACCCTCCGACTCAAGCTCTTTGCATTTTCGAAGGACCTTATAGATCAACATGGGAAAGATATCCAGCACACAGAAGAAAACGACCCCAAGTCCAAAACGACGCCGCCTAAATTCAGCTCACCGTCCTCATCAGCATCACAGGTCCCACCGAGCGGAGCGACCAAATCTGCGGACAAAAGCCAATCAACCACATCGATCAGCACTACAAGCATCACGAATAGCTTCGAGTTCCAGACATCAGCAAACGAGTTGTACCAGACATTTGTTGACATTCAGCGGGTGGCAGCGTTCACGAGAAGCTTCCCTGAAATATTTGAGCCCAAGATCGATGGAAAATTCAAGCTTTTCGGCGGGAATGTCGAAGGCAGATTCATAACGCTGGTTCCCGGCGAGGAAATTTGTCAAACATGGAGACTAGCTAGTTGGCCAAAAGGTGAATTTCCATTCATCCCAACTCCAGACTTAGGTTGAGGGCGGCAAAGTTATGGAAGAGCTAATGCGCGAAAATACCTTCGAAACAGAGCACTACTCCAAACTCACTCTAACATTTGATCAAGGCATGGATGCGACAATCCTACGGCTCGCTTGGAGTGAAGTGCCGGTCGGCCAGGAAGAGACCACACTGGGGAACTTTGAACAATATTACGTAAAGCCCATCAAGGTGACATTCGGGTGAGTATAAAGCTGCTAATGGATGAGTATCTACGTGCAATTGATAGCAACTAAATGCGTACTTCTTGTATATTTTAGGTTTGGCATGGTCCTCTAGAACCACGGAGGCTGGCGATGGAACTCACTTGGAAGGTAAGGATTATAACTACGCCTGAATCTGGATAGGTCGCAAGGCCATGATCTTATACTGTAACTCCTGCTTTCTTCACATACTTTATTTTAATAGCGTGAACCTTTGAATAATTAAAGACTTATTGTTCACAATCCTCCTAGCTAGCTCCGTGGGCTTTAGACTCCGAGCCTTGCAAGTCTCGCAGCTCCCGTGTCTCTATTACTCTGAGGGACTCTAGCTTTGGCGGGTACGGTCTGTGGAACGATTTGAATGCACAATGCACCAATGCAGGAACCCACATATATAAGTATATTATGTAGGCTCCATGTTTGAAGAAACGCCAACTATATTTAGCATGAAATAAAGGCAACCGTAGCACAATAATGTCGTCGCTCTAATGCGGCGCTAGCTGAAGTAGTAGCCCCAGAGAGGCTGGTTGGCGCTAAAGGCAACTGTAGTCTGGAGCTCAACACAAAAAAAAAAAAAAAA
>LDUD01000034.1:416008-427668 GCA_012184295.1 Dactylella cylindrospora
ACAGGAAGAAGCAATGGACCCTTGTAGAACCGATTTGATCATGAACAAGTAAACACGCCTCGTATACCAGCCGTTCGACAAGGGTAAGCGAATGCTTACTTTTACTTGCATGTCTTGTCCAAATATCTCCGTTACCTGATGCAATATATAAACAGAAGACAAACATAAGTTTTTGCAATAGAATTGCTTTAAAAAATCAATAAAGGCCCCGGCATGCTATGCTCCAATTAACATGATTCTTTTTAAAAAGCGGTATTTCAGAAAAACAAAGTGGAGGGAAAACCAATAAATAGGTATATAAAGGTATATAAAGAGAGGAGTCCAGGGTGAGGGGGAATGAGAGAGATAATATAAGTAGATTGAAGACATGGGAACACTGAAGCCCAAGAGATATGCATACCCTAAGTCTAGGATATGGCCTTTTAGCAGCAAAGCGTGTTCCCCAAGTCTGGCGTGGTAAATTGGTAGAGGTGCGCGCGGCGTGGCTCTCCAGGAAATAAATGCTGGCCTGTCGAACGGCACTGCCACACAACACACTATTGATCAAGTCGTCAACTGGTGGCATTCTAGCTTGATAGATTTTGGTAACGACGACCTCAAGACTCCCATCCGCGACCATATTGCTTCCTCCGACCGGTGGTGTAATAAAATGCTGACTTCGTCAAAGCTTAACCTACGATTTAACAATAGGCTATCCTCTTCGTCGGTCCAAGAGCTAGTATCAGAAATGGTGCTGTCAAGACACTCACTAGACACATCCCAGTCGCCTTGGATCAAGAGCGAGCCTGCGTCTCTGTTGCTACATTTGCGTCCGGTGTGAAAAACGTGCTTTTCAAGGATTGCGTCGTTGATGCCTTTAGGCTTTGCCGATTTCATCGCCTCCCTTTCAGCGATGTCCCTCTGCATCAGTTCACGGCTATCTTGCATGAACCCCATAGAGTACCGTTGGGATAAATGGGAACGCGAAGGACTTAGGCCAGCAGATTGAGGGATCTCGTTGCGGTTTATCGCACTTGAGTCGGATGAGTAGGATGATGATGGTGAACACATGCCTGGGGATGTCACAAGGCCCTTTGATTCAGCGCTTCTGGGAGTTTCGTCGAAGATCTTTGCGTCCGTCGAAATCACATTATCATGGGCCCCGAGATAACCTTTTGATTCAGGTAGCGTGGAGCTGACAGGTATCGCTAGACAAGGTAGTGACGCTCGGGTCGGCGGTAAGGGAGGGCATTGTTTGTGGCCTTTTAGGGTTCCAGAAACAAGCCTACGCCAGCGGAATTGACACGCATGCGCCGTTCTTTTGGGAACTGACGATTTGGATGATCAGTTTTTACCTCATTCATCTAGGCTGCATAGCTCAAAACGCAAAGAGGTCGTACAGTAAGCAGATATCTCCTTCCAACCAAGCTTTCTTAGCTCCTTCAGATCTCGTAATAAAACATCGTCCTCAGAGCTCCATGACATCGGCGTTTTCGGAAGATCCGACCTGTGCAATCAATTAGCAAGGGTAACACTCCTCCTCCTCCTCCGCACCCGCTATGCTGGTTCGTTATTCAAAAGCCATTAATACCTATGCGGTCCATCTAACGGTTTTATCGAGTCTCCATTGGTATTCGGGGAGATTCTTCGTGGCTTGTTTACCCTATCGCCAATCAGTTAGAACAATAGTCAGCCAGAGCTAGAAGGAATGGCAGCTCACCGGCTAGTAGCCGCGGACCGCAATTGGCCGGTATGGCGTTGCCTCAAATGCGAATTTGCAGCTGTTGGGAATGGAGGGCAATTGTCCTTGCTGGTTGGACTTTTATCATCCACAAGGAAGAAGGCACCGTGAGCTATGGTTGGCAGTAATTGCTCGTATCCAGTGTACTCATCGATAACATGAGCCGTCTTGGGGTTCAGTTCAAATGCTGGCTCATCGCTATCATCCGCTATTTCGATGCAAACAGGGCTTCTTATCCCGTCATCGTCAGGGTGGTTGTTTCGGCCGATCTTTAAATTGCATCTTGGATTGCTCATGTATCTCGAGATTGTCGGGTCCCGAGGTTCACGGGAAATAATGTATCCACCCATATTTACCTTCGATAGAGCTGTAGCAAGACCTGTTGAGGAAGAGGCAATGATGGGATTGAGCTGGGACAAAGAGACGATTTCATTAATTGAGTATATTTGGTAGACGGTGGGTTTGGCCCTTATTACCTTGTGAGGGAGAGGAGAAAGGCGTGAGGGATCAGGCTATGGGAAATTGCTCGATCTACAATGGAGAGGAGGGAAACAGAGGAGATCGCAGGTCGGGATGAGCTTAGAGATATTGTTGGCCTGGGAAGATGAGGGTCACAAACTTCCTAGTTGACAGTGGCAGCATCACTATAACATGGACTTCCTACCGCAGCAGAACACACTTAGCAGAAAGGCTAGGCCCATGCATCGGTGGACCAATCACCACCCCGAGGCTGCAAGCCATTCCTCCCTAAATTTTTGAGACATCAACGAAGCAGATGGGACAGGATGAGAGGAGGATGGGTTGGCCACCGTAGTGCGCCATGCCTGGTTAGGTAGCACGGTTTGATGACCTGGTGAAGGGTGAAGGAAAGGCAATGGTGATTTGTTATCCGATGTTAAACCCCGTTTAACAGCATTGAGTGCCTAGGAGGAGAGCAGCAAGAAATGTGTCTGCACGAGATGGGATCAAATCAGTTTTTTTCAATGCAGGATGGACGAATAGTATGCGACCATTTGGTTGAGACCGTCACATCATGCGTCCTCCGAAGGTGGGCTCTCCAAGCTGTATTGCAGAAAGCTAACCTAGAAACGTCGTGGGCATATGAATAGGCAAAGCAGGGTCTTCTCGACAGCCCCATCTAAATTTTAGAGCAAATTTGGGAGGAAAAAAAAAAAAAAAAAAAAAAAGGTGTACATCTCGCGTGGTGGAAAGAGACAATCCAAGAGACAGCGATAGAATAAGATGTTTTTGGGTTCCAAAAAATATTAAAAATAAAAAATAAAAAAATTAAAATATTAGTAATAATAGCAATAAAAATAATAGAAAAATATCTAATAGAAGAAACTTGATCTACAAGTTCCAATTACTGTATACTGTGTAAGAAGAAACCCATGTAACCTAGTAGCTACTTAGTTAGTTATCTACTAGCTTCATTATAAATATATCAGTTAAATTCTGGCAGAAATTTTACAACGGGACTGCCAAGGAAGACGCCTGCATTCTTCTTGGATATCAACAATTTGAACCCTCATCTCTAGATCTCTGCGGGATTCCAATTGCATATTTACTTATATAGGTGCTCACCGACTTAACTACCAAACACGTCCCTACTTAAGTACTTGACTATATACTTAGGTACTTATTTAATATAGTGGATACTTAAATACATAATCGTTTTAACCTAAAGAATATTTGAGGATATAAAATTTTTAAAAGGAGTGAACCAGCCCATTATCGGTAACTTCGTGTACAGAATATTGGATAAATTAGACCAAACGTTGCGGGCAGGTAGTAGTATGCAGTACATCTACTGTCCCCTTTATTAATTCTCACTCGCCTACCGCTTGATCAAAGCGCTTCAATCTTACCAATACTACTATTTATTTCTCAATAGCGACGGCCTTCTTTTCTCACGCAATCTCAGAATAGGAGAAACTGAAGATAGCATTTTTGAATTTAAATATATCATGCTGTGAAGAGAAGTCAAAGAGAGAAAAAAAAAAAAGAAAGGAAAGAAGGGAGTTAGAGATACGCAAAGGAAGAAAGCTGCGCAAAGGAGCGAAACTGTGAAACTCCCATGTATGCGATTACTTGGAAGCGACGGCCACGTCAGAACCCCTCATCAGCGGTATACTCACCATGTGTCAATGGTTGCCTGTGCTCTTACTACGATCTCGCAGTCACAACACATAAAAAGCCTAACTTGAAAAGAATTGCAGCTGCATGGTGAGGTGGCAGGTGATGTTCAAAGAGGTAGTGGGCCCAGTCTACCCAACGTTCGATATTGTCTACCCCCAGTGATGGTTACGTTCTTAAGCACCGAAGGGTCAGTACATATCTCAACTCCAATTTCTAAACCCTTGATTACTTAATCACACATGCGAATAGGAATCAGGTTAGAAAAAAAGGTCAGATATAAGCTAAGTATCTATTGCACGACTATTTTGTCCTCTAGAACCATGCTCCCAATAAACTAATAAATAGATCAAGAGGGACTTCATGTGTGTTCCCAAGAGGCTTAAGCGTAGTAACAGCTAGAAAAGTGATTAGACGCGAGCTGGCGAGTGTTGTAAGCTACTTACCTCGCTCCTTCTAGATGAGTAAATAGCCTAGGTAATCTTGAAAATGATCAGAAGCTCAAATCTGCTGCGCTTTGGTGACTGGCTGATCAACGATACAAGTTTCATCCTCCTGCGGATTTCTATTAACCGCGGCTCTCGGTGGGAAATGGTACGAATCCAATAGAAGCAATCCATTGATGCTATGTACATAATGTCGAGTATATGCAACGCTAGACTGAAGCCGAACCGCTGGAAACTCCCCTTTCTCACTAACTGGGATGGGGGGGATCACCCATCATCGTTCATAATTTCTGCCGCGTCAACTTCAACGCCTTTAGAGTTAACAACTATTCGTCGGCCCCTCTGATCTTCCGGGATGCCATCTCGTGCCGCACCAAAGTCCAGTACCTTGTAGGGTTGGATGTGAATCTTAGTACGTTGCCCAATAAAAGGGAAATATATATATATAAACATACCTCTATGAAGGTCAAGTTATCTCTCTGAACAGCCGCCACACATCGTCTTTCATTAAACTTGACTTGCCAAACACCGCTGAGGTTGGTAAGGAGGTCACGAATGAAGCGGCCTGTTTTTATGTTCCACATTTTCAGGGTTCCATCAGAGCCTGATATGACCTTGTGTCCGTCGTGTTGGAAACATGTTATTGCCCCAGTATGAGCAGACAACGTATGTTTCAACTGACCAGTTTCTGGGTCCCAGATGCGAAGCGACGCATCTGCAGCAGCAGAGACAAGATAGTCATGCGAAAGATCTAGGAGACCGACTAGGGAAGTATGCCCTTCAAGAGTATACAGGAGAGCACCGCTGTCCAAACTCCAAACCTTCACACAACTATCCATACTCCCACTAATACACCGGTTACGTTTGTGGTCCAGAACAACGCTGTACACCTTCGCAGAGTGGCCCGCTAATCTATGAACACACTCCCCAGTGGATATTTTCCAAATCCGCACAAAATTGTCATAGCTACCACTGACAAGGGTGTCTCCGTGGGCTGCGATGGCGCGCACCGAATGCGTGTGTCCCTGCAATGTCCGAATCAGGAATGGATTTGGAGGCTGGGTATCGATATCAGCTGGGTTCGATGGTTTATACGGCTTATCCGCTTTGGTTGGGAGCCTCCAAATTTTAAGCGTTGAGTCGCGAGAGCCAGTAATGATAAGTGGCTGTTTTGGCAAAACGAGAGTTTTCCCATCTTTCACCCCAATCTTCGTAGGGAGGAGTATTTGCAGGCAGCGGACTGTTGATGTATGCCCGTGGAATACTTGTGTGCATTCGGCTGATTCAATATCCCATACCCTAACTGTCCTATCCGTTGAGCCAGAAACTAAGGTATTGTTGTGGTACTGCAACGCCCAAACACCCCCTTCATGTCCTTCCAATTTAGCAAGTAGAGCGCCGGAGTTGGTATCGTATACATTTATGTTAGTATCATCAGACCCAGTGAGGATCTTTTCTGAATCAAATTGCAAGCAAGTCACCACAAATCTTTGATGTCCACGGAAGGATATATGCCGGGGTTGAACATCAGGTCGGACCCAACTTCTGCGTATTATATGGTGGCGCCGGTACAGCGACTTATACAGATGGAGGTTCGTGAGGGATGGGAGGCCGACTCCAGGAGGTGGATTTGCCGATGCGGCATGCACAGCCGCGGCGAACCCTTCGTTGCTAGACAAATCGCTAATCAACTCGTTAAATTCATCCTTCCCCAATGACTCGACTGTTTGTCTTTGCTTCTGCGACTTCTTGAGCGACAACCTGGTGACTTTTCGTTTTCTCATAGAATTGGTTAGCAATGGCGAAGTTGGATTGAACCCGTTTTTGGCAAGGTTGACTTGTATGTCCCGCTCACAGTCGAGGAAGCCTTCTGGGTCTTGGTATCCCCATCCCTCCCTAACAGCTCGCTCAAGCTCGCCTTCAGCTAAAACATATCCATCAGCCTCAAAAAGCCTCTTCCATGTCCACTCGTCTGAGTCGATCAAAATCCTCCATTTCTTTGAAACTTGGGCGGCATTTGTAAGGCTTCTATAATCGAGGAATTTGATGATATTGAGGGACAGTTCCGTTGGCAGCCTAGCAAGGAAATCACATTTGAGGGCCGGGTTAACTACCTCTGCTACAAACTGAAGAATATTCTTGTCGCATCGCCTTAGGAACTGGTACATGAGATACGACTTGATCGCCTGGGGCATTAGATCGAACGTGTCTACCATCTGAGGGAGCTGCATCAAACTTGGTGGCTGGTCCAGAACCTTGCTACTCTGAGATAGGGAAACATTTTCATCCAAGAGGCCGGCATCTACTTCCTCCATATCATCATCGACCCTGGAGAGTGCAACTGGGGAACCAAAGGTTTCGTCATTGCACTCGTCCATAGGTGAGAAGTAGCCCGATTGGGGTCTCCCGAGGGTCAGAGCAGCGGTGACAGGGCTAAGACTTGGAGATGGTAAACTTGGAAGCTGGTTGGTAGGTGTATTGAGCGATGCATCGGTTAAGTCCCGGCTAGAGTGGGGAAGTATGACACCGCTCTCCATTGAGGGCCGAGCCAGAGATGACAGTGGTGGAGGGGAGGGCCGCAAATCACTCATAGTCATCCTGTAGCCTTCTTGTTCTTTCGGAGTAAATAGCAGAGGCGGTTTAGTCGAATATGGCGATAACGGGCCCACATTGCTACTCGAGCTTGTCTCTTTGGTGGGAGAATCAGCGCCTGGGGCCCATAATTGGCAAGAGCGGCTCTCAGGTGGTGTACTAGAATTTAGTCTTGATGGTCGATTGAAATAGTTTCTCAGAGAGCCACGATCTGATGGTAAGGGAAGGACACCTATATCGTTGACTTGGCTCCTGTGCCTAGTTGTCCTAGGTGGCTGGGTATCATACTTCATTTTGGAAGTATGGCGTCTTTTGGTTTTTTGAATGGAGAAGGGCTTCCCTTGGTGATCAATAGCGGATAATGGCGATGCCGGCCTTTTTCTAGCACTAGTCGTCGAAACAATATCGGACGCATCGAGAAGGGAACTGCTATGGGACACGGGTGGTGTCTGATAATGTTGTTCTCCTTTTTCTACGACACGGATAACTCCATTGCCATCCTTGATACCATTGACCAAGTTCTGAAGATTTATCAACGTTTCGCTGGGATCGTCACTTTCTCGGAAATAAGTAGGATGGCCATTCAGATCAAAACAAAATCTCTTCAGGGCGAGAGGTGTTGGAGTTGTGGCAAGTGGGTATTCTTTTGTGCTAAGTTGACCCAAACTCCTGGGTGGCTTTATAACCAAGGGGGGGAAAGACGTCGTGGTTGTAGTGGTGGTGGTGACCACAGTGGTTCGGGTGGTTGGGACGAACGAAAGTTGTCCGATAGTTTCGCTGCTCTCCATGACGCCGTCCTTCTCGAAAGTTGTCCACAACGAACGCCTGTGGCTTTCGTAAGGAACTGGGTAGATGTTTTAGTTTTCAGTAGGGCGCTGTAGCTTTCTTCGTGGTTGCTTTCTACCGCAGAGCACCTGTATATTCTCCATCCGATGGCGTGTTCGTGCGGAAGTACTACACCTAGGATATGATGGAATTGCAAAATACTTTCGAACCGGCCGGCCAATAATTCAAAGAGAACGTCGATGTCAAGGTGGGCTTCTGGCATTCAGCTCAGAATCCTTGTGACTCTATAGCATTAAACAAATTTAACATATCCCGTCAAGAATTTGCAGGTGTGCTAATAGGCTGGACGGCGGAGTATTTTAAAGTAAATCGTGGTGGCAGGTATTGATACGACCCGAAAGATATATACAATCCCCTTGGACGGGGACTTCGCCCTATAGAATCCAGGAAGCGGAAGGGCAGTAAATATATGGAGGGGAGTTTTAAGGAAAGTGGTCGATTTCAGTCGGCAGAGAGTCGGGGGTTGGTGATTGTTTTTGGCTTGATGCTGAGAATACCCACTCCCGGATGGGGGACTGCAGCCTGTGTGTTCCGCAATGTTGAGCTTCCACTTGCCCAGATACAGATACGCGAACAAAGAGGAGACAATCCCGTAGCTGAGCCGGTGGCCTGTGAGATATAATTTATAGTCAGCCCAGGGTAGATGCCGTTGGTGGTGATAAACGCAGACTGTAGTTGTAATCAATATAATCCAGGGGTAATATCTTGATATTGAGTAGGTAACTAACTTCCCAAGTTGGTACAATATGGCAAAAAGACAAATCCATCCAACACATTTAAAAAACTGATCCGAATCACGTAGAGATAGATTACCTAATTAAGTATTGACTTTCCTATAAAAAAAAAAAAACTCTCTAATAATTAAGTGCTTGAGTATGTACACACGCTTTATTACTTCAGCCCTTATGTACTTGTTTATATATTTATTAATTTTATAAGTTTTATACTTAAGTGCTACATCCCGACTTAAATTCTCGCTTGTATATCGAACTGCCCTGGCTGAGGACAAAACTCAAGTTCCCACTAGTACTCCTACGCTCAAACTAAAGCCAGTGCTTCGTCACAACCTGTCACCCGTGAACCTAGTGTCGGTATCGCGCAATCTTTCAGGAATACACATGATCGGAAATGCCTTTTGCAAAAGCCTCTGCCTCTTATAAGAAGAAAGATGGCACCATATCCCTCAGTGAAGATGGGAAACAGCTCAACTGGGTCCCAACCGCGGAACCATCACCTCCCGTGTCATCTCAGATCGCAATTCCGGTCGAATCAATTACTAGTACGTTTCTTGGGCCCCATAAATGGGTTTTGTGCAAACGGTCCATCATTGTCAATATAAGTTAACATCATATACACTCAGATCTCCAAGCAACTCCCCCAACATCTGCTAAAGTGATGATTAAGGTGTTTGCAATACCTTCCCTAAAATCGCCCGCTGAACAATATGTTTTCACATTCAGCTCACCATCAAACGCCCGTACGGAGGCATCTCATTTCAAGGATGCACTAACTTCAGCCATTCAATCTCTTAAATCTGCAGCTGGTCAAGATGTAACCCCTTCGGGAGAAGAAGATAATGCGATTAGAGGAGCGCAATCTAAGCCCCAGATCGTTACCAGAAGCAGAACAGATGTCGAGCTAAAAAATGATATGCTACTTCAACAGTCTGTTCTTTCAGCATCCCCAAGCCTGCAAAGGAGGTTTCATGAATCAGTCGTTGAAGGGAATATGAGTGCAGCACAATTTTGGTCGACGAGAATCCATCTCCTCCGTGCGTATGCAGCAGAGCAATCACAAATCCGGGGTTCCTATAACGTCCTCGCTACCATCAAGCCCAAGGCCGAAGATTCAGTTGTTCGCGTGAGTCTGTCCAGAGATCAGATTCATATAATATTTCAACAGCATCCCTTAATTAGGAGGGTTTACGACGAAGTTGTTCCAAAGCTTCGTGAGGATGAGTTCTGGAAGCGACTTTTCCTAAGTAAACTCTATAAAAAACTCAAGGGCGAGAAAATAGTTGCTACCGATGGGCACGATGATGTTCTGGATCAATATTTAAAAATGGAGGAAACAGGTAAGATGCATTTGGACCACAGAAAAATATGGGCTTCCGGTTAAAAGGATCAAAGAATATATTCTACCAGGACCAAATACCCAGCATATCCCTCATATCATTGATATTGGCGGTAACGAGGAAGATCATAGTCAAGTATGCTAGCCAAAGACTCGCTCTGTTGCTTAACTAACAATCGAACTAGAAGCTCGGTAACCGGCCGGACCTAACAATGCGACCCAACAAAATCGAGAATGTACCTATAATTCGTACTTTAAACGATCTAAGCGCAAAACTTTTGGACGGGGTTACACCGTAAGCTTCCGTTTCTGTTTCAGGTGATAGATCGAGCAACCACTGAGCCTGCATATCTGAAAATTTAGAGTTGACTCTGACGGCGGAGCTAATCGAGAATCCCGCAACATTGCAGAAACTCGGTTATTTGATTTAGAGCCCGGCAATCAAGAGCAGAACATTCTTTTGAAAGTTAGAAAGCATAGGCAGTTTTTTGATGTGGAAAAACAGACTCAGATAACACCTCCGGAAAAGAATTTCTCGGTTCCCAATATCAACACCATTATCTCAAAGTTATCCCAAGATACCACCAAAGCCACAGGCGCAGAACCTCCGACCCTCCACTCCGATTCACCCCACCGAGAGTTTGAGGGCGAACTGCGGGATGCACAGCAGCTAGGGCAGAGACTAGCTTCAGATGCAGCAGAAAAGTCAGCATCATTCCGTGCCGCTTTCCGTCAGATTGCGACAGTTCTTGACACCCACCGGCATCAATTCCCTCGGATTGTTCACCATTCCTCGAAATACACAAGCTCTGATAATCTGTCGCAGGCTATTTTAGAGCAACTGGTGCTTAGCCAGGCAACCTCCACGGAGTTCCTCCGTCATTTCTGGGACGCCTTTTCTTCGGGTGACCCAAAAAGAACTATTGAGCTCCGCCATATGGCAGACTCCCTAGGACGCTCGTTGGAGCGAATGGAAAGTATTGCTAAAGCTGCAGAAAACGAGAGAATGTTACGGGAAGAGCAGTCGAAGAGCGAAGGAGACCGGAAACGCCAGAAGCGGATCGGAAATAACCATGCCATTGAATCTGGATACTCGTTAGCCAAAAAAATGGTATCACCCCAAGAAAGGGCTATTCAACATGCTCTTTCCAAATATGCACAAGCATTGGACAATGTCGCATAGCAATATCCGCAACTAAATCTCCATAAGTCGCCCCGGACGAATATTTACCACACTTTTCAATACAGAATAATAATGACGGATTAAACGTTTGCTTCGGAGTTATTATAGTGTTACAGGACTAAAGCTGGGTATGAAATCTTTATTAAAAATCGTGTCAAACTGCATGAGCTCTTGCAAGGCGTCAGTAACCTGTAGAAACATCAGCAAAAAGAGGGTATTTCATAAATAAATTTAAAATAATACTTTTTTTTTAACATCAGCAAAAAAAGTTGGGCAAGAAAAAACATTATATAAAGTAAACTTATTAATAAATAATACATCAATAAAAATCAACATTTTCTTAAACTCCACCTTAAAAAGATTAAATTATTAAAAATAAATAAAAAATATATTTGCCCGACTAAAAGTCGGGAGGTTGTAGTTAACTAGGGCAAAGGGGGTGTACTTATATAAAAATGTGTTATTCTCAAAATAAATCAATTTAGACTAGAAATTTATTTGAAAATATTTAAATTTTTGATTTTATATTTAATTGTAGTTTAGTCTTGTCTAATGTTTTAAAAATATTAGAAAATTTAAAAAATTTATAAATAAGTCTTGGATTGTTAAAAATTTTAAGATAAATATTTTAATTAAAATTTAATATTTTAAAATTAAATTTTTT
>LDUD01000104.1:0-24711 GCA_012184295.1 Dactylella cylindrospora
AATAATAATAATAATAATAATGTGTATTTGAAAGCATTTTCCTGCACTTCTCATAAGGGTACGTACGAATGCGCCCCTCTCGGGCCAAAGTAAAGCCTATATTAAATATTTGAAGATTTGGAGTGTGGGATGAAATATGATCTCTCAATAAGATTGAATTTGAAAATTTTTTTTTGTAGGTTTTGGATGGTTTATTGTTGTTAGATACATGGGCTGGATTTGAGATTGAGACTATATTACTTAACTTGTAGAGTTAAAAAAAAAAAAAAAAAGGAAAAAATTGAAAGGCAAAAGTCTAAATAAATTAATTAATTATTTAAATAAATATTAGCTATATCTTTATTTCCCGGTTTCGACCTGGGGGCTCCGTTGCTTCAATAATCAACTGAAAACCATGTAATTGGTTGAAGCAACCCCTTTCTCAACTTGAAACTAACAATTCAAACAGATTTTAAATACTTTACAGAGAATCCATTTCTGACAATTAGTGACTACTATGTATGTATGTGAATCTATTCCCTGTAGGCTCTTGGCGAATGAGAAATGAGGGAAAACGTAAGAAAGAGCTTATACGTATCATATATCATATAAAGTGGACATTACCTATTATCTATAGCTCAGAGCTGCCCTAAACTAGCTTGTGTATAAATACGGTAAATTAGTTAATCTGTTGGGGTATACTGAAGAACTTACAGTGTGATATTTCCAGTTTTGGCTTCCCTCTCCCCTTATAAGACTTGTTATATCTTTCTAGCCTAGGAATAATAAGTTGACGATTTTAGGCTTACATTGTAGGTGGGTAGACCATCAGTGGTGTTAACTTTATAGATAACACATTGTGGATTCGAATGTTGCAGCAATATAATGTTTCTACCGCAGTTTTTACCTACGTAGCGTTCCTTTGATGCCTGCTGCATTGTTGGGACCATGAATATTATCATTAGCTTTCCAGATACGGATCTCAACATCTGCTTCTCATTTGCTTGTACTGCTTGACCTGGGGTGTGTATTGAGAAGAATAATAAAGGAGGCTGGGGGTAATTGCAAATTTCTATGTTTATGCTAACGAATGAGTTGCGCTGGTGAGCATTGGCATAGCTATGCGTATATAGTAGCTGCTAGGCTAGGTGCATCCAAGAATATATATTTTTTTGGATCGAATTGGAATTATATAGGCCTTAGTCAATATGCGTAGTTAGACCTATATAATGCTGAAGCTTGCTACTCATGATTTTAATTTAGATGCAAAAAGACCGCACAATAATAGGTAAGGTGTAGGGAAACCTCTACTTAGACTATCTAGATATGTACCAACATACGCGCTAATATGATGAACATCGTCTGTATTTGGTGTCTAACAGATCGCGATATTAACTTTCTTCCTTGAAGCTGTCATTCAAAACCTTTGCACTATTTATGTTAAGAAAACGTGTGTCGAGTAACAAGTATCATCACAATATCACACCGTCTTACAGAATACTCAAGTTTGATAAGGATAATTTAATTGGCTACATAAATCAGGCTTTGGATCCACCACTTGTACCCAGCGTAAATGGCCCAAATGAAGAATTGTGAAATCAATACATTGCATTTTCCCTCCACTTTCAATAATGCCCGGCTGCGGTTAAAATATTTCAAAGTAAGCAATGACGAAGGAGATGCGTGAAAGGGGATTGGAGAGTACAAGATCGAACCAAAAAACGAGCAGTAAGCAGAGTTACGCACCAACTCGATAAAGTACATGACCTAGAGCTTTGCTTTTGACAAGATCCAATGGAACTGCGTATACAATCTACTAAAGGGGGAACGTGTTTCAAAAAATAAATATATATATAAATCTCCCACTAAATTTTGTCGTCAAATTTTATGCGTCACGTCAGCTTGGGGCCAACTTCAGCCGTAGTTTGATTCGAAGGACTGGGGCTTTAATTTCTTGGCCCTAACCCCAAAACCATGGTATTGCGTCCCTGAACTAGATATATAACGTTAATATCATTGCCTCTACCAAAAATTAAAGGATTCGTTGCTACAGTCTGGCGGAACATGTCGAAATCAGGTTGAACCCTCATTGCATCAAATGCATCTCGAACTAAAGGATCTGTGTTATCTCTATCAAGACGTATAATGTCACTGGATGTAACGGCCGCTTTCTTGCTTTTTGGTGGACCGGTGCGAAACTTATCATGAATAGCTCTTATGATGTCGCTAGTGCCGTCCCTGACCGACACATACTGGATATATCTAATCTGTGGGGAATTTGGGGCGCCGGCTTGTAGCGCTTGCGCCGCCCTTACTGCATCGGCACTAGGATTGATCTGGTCACCGCGTAGGGGACGCCCATAGATTTGAACTACCTGATCGGCTCGTGAGATCGATATGTGCTTGACATTCATGCCATCGGTGCTCTTATACTGTTCATAGTTATTATTAACTATTCGCCGACCTAATATGGCCTCAAAAACTTGAGGTCCGCCTGCAGATTCGTCAAAGAGACCCCTGTCCCCGGATGTCGATACGGGACGATATGGAATCTCGAGATTAGGGCCAGGTGGAGCTAACGTTCCGTCTTCCTCAGCCTCCCTTTTCTGCTTACCGAGTCTTGTGGCTTTCTCAAGGTCGGTCAGTTCGTTGAATGGCCGTTCAGAAGACTCGTCAGCTCTTCCAGCACTGCTAGAAGCATCCCCGCTCGAAGATTGACCAGATGAATCACTATCACCGGTGCGTGCTCCGCCGGGAGATGTTGGCCTGGCTCCTCTAGAGCCAGAACCACCCCTGGTACCTCCGTTACCGACACCCCGGGGTGGAGAGCCGCCCCTAATAAATGGTACCATCGCTGATGCGATCCATACTTGGAGGCATAGCAATGTGATTATAATTTTAAAGGTCTTGGGTAGCTTCATCTTGCGTCTGTTTAAATAAGAGAAGCTAATATTTAGATACGAGTTCTGTATGGGGTTTAGCTGTACGTAGTAGTGATTTAACGTCAAGCCTAAGTTAGCTACATGTAAAGTAAGTCGGCTTTAAACTAGATACGAGACGGTAATTTATACAAATCCTACATGATCTCGAGGGATAGGATATATCTCAGATTTGTAATCACGCTACCGCCATCCAGGCAGAATACGGCGCAACTGGTGGAAAGATGGATAAAGCTGCCTGCAAAACGGGTTGCAACATCGCAATCCTCCCAACGACACCTGCAACTGCGTCTATAGCAATTTGCGACTGCGCCTTGCTACGTGCGTCTACTTCAGGAATGTCAGGTCGGCAGCCTAGTTCAACAATTCTGATACGTTACGACAGTGATGCTCGTTGCAGTTGGTAGTCATTAGTTGTTGTTGGATTCGACTCCGTGCTCGACGATAGCTAGTAATGTGTTGTAGAGGTTTTGCGATTTGCAATTTTGGGCTCGACATATTGAGTGTGACAGCAGTTCGCCAGGATATAGGGAAGGAATCCGATATTGGCATCCTATGCTCAACTCATTTCCCACGGCATATGCAACATGTGCCACATCGCATCCCATGCGCGCGTATGTTATGAGAGCATTTGATACAACCAATTTACTATTGCCGAAGCCTTTTGTTTACATTGATTGATAGATGCTTATGCAGCGAACGAGAAAATATCTAAAGGGATATCTTCATATATGCACATTGTTCCTCTGCCTCCCCTCATAGAACTATAGGGTGCAGACCATCGAATTGATATTGTACTCGCAATTGAAATTGTTTAAAATTGAATGCAGAGGTTACATAGATAGCTCAAAGGAGATCAGAGAATAGGAAACGAAATGAACAAGAGTAGCGACCAAGAGTGGCATAATTGTGCCTTGACTCGTGAATACGATTTAGATTTATAACTAGATCAACTACTTAAATACTTAAGTAAGTACTTAGGTACTTAGTACCTAGTAAGCATCAGCTTGCGCGAAACATAGCGCTAGCAAGGAACATACGTATCGCGCATGCCCAAACAACTTTTTTACTACGAAAACATTTCTTGTTGAGCTACTTAGTAGTTCTCCCCTTTTATTTTAAAACGAATAAATAAATACGTAAATAAATAAATAAGTAAAATAGTTTCTAGACTTCAGGTTGCAGCCAGCGGCTTAGACTGACCATAGCTATAGCTTGATAAAATATTGTCTAGGCTTATGGTCCAAGTTCAAAAACCATGTAGTTTCGTCCTCTAAATAAATATATAGCAATGATTAAACCTCTTCCGTTAAAAAAGTTGGAATACAAGAATGATGCTCGCCGAAGTTGATCGAACTCTTCTTGAACCATCATTGCATGAAACGCATCTTGAATTAACGGATCCGGGTCATTTCTCACAAGACGAATAATATCATTAGAAGTTATACGACCTTGTCCCCCATTTTCAGGGGGGCTACTAAGCATGGATAGAAGAGGAGATAAGATTTTTTTCGTGTCGGGGGCGAGCGTCAAATATTGGATATACTTAATATTACCGTTAGCACCCCCGGTGACCCTATGTATGTTCATCAAGAGGGACACCGCCCGGACTATATGTTCCGCACCGGTGACCTTCTCATTACTAGTAAGTGGTCGGCTACTATCGAGTTGAGCAACTCCATCAGAAAGCGAAATGACCATATTCTTAATAGACGTGTCGATCGAAAAACACTTCTCATAATTATTCGAGGGCTGCCTACCCAGGAGCTGCGCGAAAATTTCCCTTCCGTCCGAGTTGGGTCGGAATCGCCTGACGCCACGGTACCAGGTTGGGATGAAAATTTGGGGTTTGATTATCGTCGGAGGCTCTTCGCCTCTATCCTGAAGCCTCCTCTTCCGTTGGCCCATGAGTATAACTTCGTGAAGCCATAGTGGCACCTCGAATGACCGTTCAGTGGTGTCGCCAGAGGCTCCCGCCAGGGCGGGATATTTCAGTGTGGCCATTTGTTCACTAGACCAGCTGACCTGCGATAGGGTGGCTGGCACGCCTGGCGGAGCTAATCCAGCGGCGTTTTCGCGAAATGGCATCATGGCAGCTGTGATCCACATCTGGACGCCAAGCAATGAAACCAGGATGCTAAGGGATTTAGGTAGCTTCATGTCGAATAGAGTCTACCTCTTCAGGAAGAGCTGGTATAGTATGCAAGTACCAGGCCGTGTAGATACCAACTCGATTATGAGAGAGTTATAGAAATTTATATAAGATAGCCTTAGAACATATTCTGTGAGGTGGTTCATTTATGTATAGGGAACGAAAATCTAGGCTTGAAGGAGATGAAAAAGTCTACGTTGATAGCAACTAGAGATAGTATATATAAATACTGCAAATACTGCAGGAGGTATGAATACATTCTTCTCATTAGGCTGTTCTCAACTCCAGGTATAGCATCAATCCCACAGGAAAAACAAGGGCGAAAAAAAAATAAAAAATGGCAGCTTTTTCGCAGTATATCGAAAGAAAATCAAGCCACTATCAAGAAATTCCGTTATTCTTAGGCTAGGTAGACGGTACAGCACCGCCCTTTGACAGATGAATGAAGCTGCTAATAGCATACAAGCATGCAGCAACATGGTCCAGGCTACAGCTCACAGGGGAGGCCTATAGTTTGCAAAAACTACAGGGTTACCACCTTGCTTGCAGCCGCGCCTGGCGTTCGCTTTTTTTCCACCTTTGCCAATTACTCTTTGGGAATATCATATCTATAACCAGCTTAAACACTCCTGGTAGGCTGGGGAACATGTTTGTTGTGCGTGTGTTTGGTAAGCATCAACTGCAACTGTTCGAGCTCATGTTTATGTTTGTGTGTTGCAGAAACCTTGTGCCTCAATGGTATGCCGTTCACGAGAGAAGAAATTGATATTGGCCTAATATTGATATAGGAATTGGAAGATGGGAAATTGTTATCAAAAGGATTTGGTTACACAGTACCTCAAAGCATCTAGTCGGCGGCTTTATATTTAGTATCAAATGCAACTATCGCTCTAAGGCAAAGAATTCCATAACTTCGGGTTTCGATCCTTCTGCTGCTAATTGGAGTAGATAGGTATTTACTGTGAACTTAGATTATCCGTCCTAGAGATATATTTACTTGGTTTAATCAATTAATTTCAATCGCTTACATAGGGGTTGGTAGAGCAAGCATCGAACTGAGATATGCTAAACGACTGTTGGGCTCGGTGCGTGCAACCTATGTATTTACTACTTTACCTGCTTAGATAAAGAAGGCTGAAATTAGACCCCAATCCTACCAGGCGGCTGTAAAGGCGAATTCAACTCAAGTGTAAGATTTGGCTCCCCCAAATTTCCCCACAATCCGCAATTCGCAATCCGCAGTCCGTCAAACCGGTACATACGCCAAAAATTGCATAGGTTCAGACGACCATTCAAGCGTAATATTGCTGATTGCAGCTTACAAATCATCGCCTAATTTATAAATTTGCGCGACATTGGGTATTAGCTATTCTTGATCTACTCTCGTGGTTAACCACTCTAGCAGACACGGGCATCTCACCTTGCTCCTTGAGAATTGCTCCAAGCGTTCCTTCGTTACTTTTCTTGGGGAAACATGGCTAAGAGTTACATTATGTGCTCTAAAGCTTTCTAAATGTTCGTTTTCTACCCTTACCAAACCCAGGCTACCTCGCTTGTCATTCAAATATGGGAATATGACAGATAAGATAACCCGTTATCGTGTATGGACCCAACGAACATAAGCAATTCAGTTGCTCTTGCTCTTGCGCCATGCGGCCAACGATTTGTTTGGTGGGTTCGACCGTTGCTCCATCGAATAGGCAGCCCGTTTGAGAATACTGCAGATGCGAAACTATCTCGTCGCGTATTGACCTTTGGTCGGATTAGGCACTCTGAGGCATTCCATCGTTCGCATTCTAAGATTGGGAGATGACCTAACCCCAGATATTATCGTGCATATTGGTGTAACTTAATCAATCTTGATGATTGTGGTAGTGGTGGCGTACAACCAACTCTTGAAGCCCGGTATGTCTGCACATGTCTGTGTTCTATATATATATTAAGTTAATCCGGTCAACTTGTTCGACTTAGCAGTGTTACCATTATAGTTATTCCTAGATACAACTTCATTTGTTATGTTATTCACTCACTTGTGACAGTGACTTTGTGAGATGCTGCCTTGGGAGCTGAAACTTGACAGGCAAGATGTTTTGGTCTTAAAATAGCTATTGATAGTAGCATTGATGAGCTTGCTGGAAACTAGGTGAATACCCGGAACGACATAGGTATCACTCGTGCCGTTGCTACTAGCCACTGAAAGAACAATACCGCAAATACCTAGTGACAACTTTCCAAATTCACACGCACAGTTACTTTTCGAAACTTTCTATGCGTGCATCATTTTGTAAAGCTATTAAGTCTAATACTACTTTGAGATACATAGTTCTATTCTTGTAACATGGAATAGGCTTCGACTGACCCCTTAAGCCTGGTGTAAATATATGTGACACTTCAAAATACTGAACTGCTTCTTAGATTCATCCGAGGTGCAAGTTCGGATTCTAGCGCTAGGCGTTCCTACACAGAAGATTGTTGAGAATTTCTCCTCTTATCTCCGGCGACACTCCTTTTGCTTTGGTTCTCTATTGATAGGCCCTCTTAAAATCACTTTAAATTCTTTGAAGTTTATATTTTCATTTCGGTGCTGGCGCCGCTAGCATCATTTGAGAATTTAAAATAATATTTTTCTCACTGATGGACCAGCCTCTATATTAGAGTTGGCAATGGTATAATCGGGAGCAGAATGGCTATAGATGTTTAAGAATCCCCTAAGTATGTACCATACCCTTCGAGGTGCCGCCCAAAACCAAGGGGAATTTCTGGTGAATATAGAGTGCTAAAACAACCTAAACTCCTTTGAACGCCTTGACGGGTTGCTTAGATATTAGGGACACACTCTTTTGACTATCAGTCTTTTCGGAGACAATAACATCTGATGAACTCTTCGAAATATAGGATACACGTCCGCAAGCTGGTAATACCATCTTCCTCGACATGCTCTGTTTGGTTTATCCAATTTCTCATATATAGTGCTTGTGCCGCGAGCTAAATTTGGCGGTTTTTAGTGAGCTTATAGAAGCTGAAAACATGGACTTTAACGCCCTCTCTTTGAAAAAGTAAACTATCTACTATAAGGCAAGGATAGCGAGAGAAGAGTCGCTTTTTAGCAGCCTCGAAAGGCCTCTCCACCGCTAACCCAAGTTATGACGATACAATATTCAGCCTACAGCTGCAAGCCAGCCACAAGGTACTGTTACAAGAAGGGGTGCATGTCTTCCTTCAGCTAGAGACCAGGATCCTCCTACAAACGAGTTAAAAGTCTGAGAAATAATAGGGAAAAGGAGTTTTCCTGGGGGTGGTAGCTGACGAACAAGTAGTTAAGTACAAATACACGAGACCGAAAGTTAACAAGCCACCCCATCTTTTTCGCGACAGGTGTTCCTCAGTTCCGCCCGCTCAAATGGACACAGGCTATGACGAAGATTAGAAAATGGACGTTTCGAAGCATGAGGAACGGATCGTGACAAGCCTCCACGGCAATTAATTGCCCTACCAGAGACTGAATAAGCAGGATATCGCTAGAAGCGGTGAAGAAAAATTTCTACGGCGATTGGCAGAACCGTGATTCAGAGAAGAGAATGCACCCACGTCTACGAGTAGGACGGCTTAACTTGGACCTTATCTCCTTCTCACTTTGTTTACCGCCCCGTGGCGCAAAAAAAAAAAGAGGTACTTATCTCGTTTTAGGGCATGGAGAATGCAGCAAACTCATACCTAGGTGGTACCCATGCTACAAACATATTCCTACAACAGAGGATAAACCTCAAAGGGTTAGCTTGATTTTTCGTCTAACAGTCTACGAAACCTCTGCTATGGCTCATTTATGCCTTACCTCAATATGCGTGACGTTTCTCCAAGTCGGTGCCACATTCCAGAGAACGTGCCTCGGTACTAGCCATCGATAGTCATCAAAATAGAGATACTTTAGGCCGGCTATGCAATGGCACATCTGCATCTAGGCCCGGCTCAAACCAAGATTTCACAGTTGCTGAGAGGCACAAACACCAATCGAAAGCCTGGATGATCGTGATGCGTGATGCATGATGCTGCATCTCGTGTTGTGGTGCGTCTCTAACCACACGCGCGCGCCCAACGCTCTCGAGTACTCGATTGGCTGATTGGCTCTCACCCACTGCAATGATCCAACATGGGAATAACTCTTCCTTCACCATTTTGGCTAGCAATATCGATCCTATTGCCATATTTCGGTGGCATTTGCATAGAAAGGGGGTCTAGTAGGTGCTACATATATCGAAACGAAACGCTACAGCATCTTCGATAGGCCGCCGACACACTGCTCACAGATACCTTAGAAAGCGGAGTTATCGCTGGTACTTAATACATTCTTTTCCTCTGGCCCCAGCCCCACAAATATGTCTGCACTAGAAACCAAAAGCGTAGCGATTCCTGTGTAAATACGTTTTTCCCAATTCCCCTTTGTAGACACGTTTGCTCATGCATTTGCTTCGCAGCATACCTACGCCGCTATATATTAGCAGTGTTTTCTTTTCGTTCACTCGATCTTTTCTGATTCTTTTCTTTTCTTTAGCATCTCTTGCCCTTCTAGTCTGTTTCTCCTTCTCATTGCACCTATCTACAAACCCCGCGACCATGTCTTCTTCCCTTCAAACCCCTCCTCGAATTCTGCATCAAATTCCAGACGGTCTCGACATGCAGTACCTTTGGAATATATTATCGCGCTATGACCCGGAGAAAGAAGTGCCTGCAGATGATATGGCGGCTCTGGAATTCGGCTGCGTCGATACGGTTATTTATTTAAATCTCGATGAGAGGGAGCCTGCGAGCGCTTCAAGCTCGCCACCCCTTCAATCTCTTAATACCGACTCTCCAGTTAAAGACACAATTCAGATACCTCAGCCTTCCCAATCTCGAGAATATCGCTCGCGTTTACTAAAAGAGTCTGTATCTTTAGATAGCTCAAAACGCCGTTCCGCGTCTACGTCGCCTTCGAAACCTAAACCGTTACCGCGAAGAGTTTTGAAACGACGCACCATGTGCGTGAACACACACCACCGCCCCTCAGATGTGGGAGACGCTACCGAAGTTCTTCAGACTGTTTCAGCCACGAGGGTGCACAAGTGAGTCCTGCCGAAATGACTTGTCAGAAGACGATAAACGGATTTAGGAAAGCGAAGATGGGTCGGCTATTAGGTTAGTATCCTTACGCTCGGAATTAGTCTCTCTTGTAGCCTCCGCCATTGTTTTCCCCACTTATTTTTTGATTCTCGTAAAATAAAGTATAAAGATACTGTTTTCTGAGCTTATGTCGCACTGCGGGTCAGATCAAACTATGGATGGCTATTACTGCTAGAAAGAGAAAAATATGAGACGAGGTTATCGATGCGATACAAATGGAGGCTTGATTTGGCCGCACTCAGGGAACGTCTCTACTGAGCTATGAGGATATGGTTGCAACATAAATAGATACTGCTTCATCAATGCTTGAGGCTAACTAGCCAGCCAAGTATTCATTAAATAAAGGCCTGGTATGTTTGGCGATCCCTATTTAGATAATCCGATGCGATTGCGCTCCAGGGCAATATGAGATCTTTCAGCCCTGATAGCACTTAATTCAGACTCTCAAAACCAAAAACCTTTGCAGGATTGTCGTAGACCTCGGTCAACTATTATTTATCCAATCTTCCTATAGCCCTACAGTATTCCGAAGCGCGTAGACGCCAAGGCCGTCCTGTACTTCTCGTGTCTTGTACGTTTTTGGATTCCTGAATTCAGCGCATGTAAGTGGCCTCGATACGTTGAGTCAGCTCGCGTAGTTTAGACACCATTACGCTAGAAGTTTACTTTATTGGGTGAATCCCGGCCTTGGGGCTACACTCGCATTTATACAACGTGTCGCGAAGAAGCCCGTACAGCTCAGCTTTCGACCTGATTGGAGGAAAGCTGCAGATGAACGTGTCCCATCCATCCCCGCAAGTGGGAGGTATGACATAACCATATTAGGGACACTAGAAAAGAAAGAAAAAGAAAAAGGGAAAAAAAGAAGAGAAGAGAAGAGAAAGGGTCCATCTAGGTACCAAAGTCGAATTACTTGTAATTGGCCGAACCCATGTGCTATCTCTCCGCTAAAGCTGATTCCAAGGTGTCACTGTCCATACCGCACGCTCTTAATTAAGCTGATTACAATTTTGCCCAAGATACTGAAGTTGTATCAATAGAAACAAGTTGACGTTTAGGTATGCGCGTTTCAACATCAATAAATGCCAAAATCACAGCTTGCGCTCGGATATAGAAAAAAAAAAAAAATTGCTGTCCGAGGATTTGCTCAAACTACACACACTGTTTTGCTTGATTCTCGATTCAAAATAGGCTAAAAAATTTGTGAGCTCCTCGCTGAAGGATACTCAGAAACTCCTGATTCCTAATATAATTTGACAAGGCCAACCATCTCAAGATGCCTAGACTATCAAGTAAGTGTAACAGAAGCGTGACGTCCACGACTGTGCTGAAGCATATGATTGGCCGTTTAACCCCACTACCTTCAGTCTAAACGCCTGAAGGTAACCCCGATTTAAATTCTGTGGGGAGACAAACAACTCAAATGCAGGAGACAGAGGCCCCGTGGATGAGGATACAAGAAACGAAGGGACAAAGAGGAAAAAAGGATATATATATAGAAGCATATAGAATTCTGACAGGCATGGACGAAGATATTAAGGATAACCATTTACGATCGGTGCCTCTATGTTAACCCCAATTTCACTACTGCATTCAATTTTACTTTTAGCACTAACCTTCCACAGTGTCGGGGGCTGGCGCGTTCCGTAAGCTTGATGGAAATAGAAGGATTATAGATGTAGGGCCCTTTGGTAGATTTATGTTATAGCAGCTGGCCATTAAAAGTCCATGTCGTCGTCTTCCTGCAGGAGTCTGTCAGTCCACTCTCTATGAGGAATTCTCCCACTTTATGAATATATTCGTTGAAACATCAGGGAATTAATGTTTACTGCTATCCCGCTGCTGAATACGTACCCCCTCATTGCATTGGATCACGCTCCAAAAGTCCTTGTTTCCTTGGTCGGAATACTCTCTTCCGGTAGTATCTTGAGTGACTACTTCTATTGCTTTAGCATTTGAGGGTTGCTGCTCCTTAGTGAGCGCTGCCCGGGCCCTCGTTCTACCCTCTTGTCGTGCCTTCTCAGAACGGCTGGAATTCTCGCTGTATTGCAGCCTAAACCATTCAGCAAACTTCTTCGGCTCAGTTGTATATCTGAGAAAGACGCATGCATGATCAGCTCTGCCGTTGGGTGGCATTTATATATTGCGTAGGAGGAATACTTCTTGAGGGAGTCGAGATTCTCTATTTCTTTCGTAATATCTATTATACTATCTTCGTTGTTCAAGTCACGGCCCCTGAGGATCCGACGCACGTCGCTCTAATACGAAAAAAGGAGTTAATTTCCAATATATAAATAGTTGAGGAGGGCTGCGAACTCGAATTTGATTCCACACTTTATCATATTCGTAATTTCGGGGTCCGTTTACGGGATTCGCAATGCCCAATTGCTGTCGGACCTCCCAAGCCGCTGCTGATGGTTTAATGAATCCTTTTAGATCCCTTTCATACTTATCTCTCTCTTCATCTGTGATTTTGCTGCTCATTGTCCTGCTCTGTGATATTGGTTACGCGCGTGTGCTCCTGAAGGCGGGGTTGCAAACTCCAAAAAGGAAAAATGACATATGCGTTGAGGAGCTTTCACACCACGTTTGCTAGCAAAGACAAATATGACGATATTGCCTCATAAGGGTTTAGTGCAAAAAACGAAACGGAAGTGCATAAAACAATGCCTATTTCGATATATCTCGTATTGTTTCCGACGACAGAAAACATTACTCGCCGGCTTCCAACAAAAACAACACCTATCCCATGTACTGGCAGCTAGATGGAATGGTCAATCAGTAGCACTCGTGTACCTCTTTAGACGCAGTCACGGTCAGTTTTAAGCACAGGAGGCGCATATATCTATCTAGGTATTAGTATCCGTAATCCTCGTTGCGATCACCAATGCCAACAGGTGCGACGTATGAGAAGTAGACAAGGTGCGGTCAGAGGTATAAGGAAAACTAAGTCCATATATCTAGTTCATTCCACCCATGAAAAGCTTCTGCGCGCCACCCTCCATTCGTATCCCGTTTATATAGTCCGAAATGCAGCTTATTGCAATATCGTTGGCTAGAGTGACCCGAAGTTGTATGCTAGGTGCGCCTCGGTTCTCGGTATTTTCTCATATTTAAATTTCGTAGCCACTATTGCTAGCAGGTATTCCAAATTAGGAATAATTTATGATCAACCAATCCAAAAGCTCTACCCCCTAGGAGGATTCGCGAGGTTTTCTCGTTTCCCCCTTTGTTTCTCGTTCCTAAGTTGGCATAGACGCCGACAAACACGTCAACAAGATAGCCTACATCTGTCGACCATGCAGGACAACGCGAATCTGACCTCCAGCTAGCCAATGATCAAGCGCAAGCCCGATGATGGAGAGAAACTCGTAAAGTAACACACCACGGTTCAGGAAGAAAGTGGACTCCAGGAATCATTTCTAGCGGTGAGGTAAACTTTATGCGTAGAAACTCCTTTGGAGCCATCAGGGCGTCAAAGCTGGTGGCTCCTCGCCCTTCAAAAATAAATCAACCCCTCCCCGACCCTCGATATGTGTACGACACGCGAGTTGCATAACGCGTGATGCGTTTGACACGTCAGCGAAGCCACAATTCTCTTGCGGGGGGCCTCATATATTACCGTCATACTAGTCCCGTATAAAATCAAACTAGAAGGAATTGTATTATCAATTCCTTACCACTATATACAATTATCGTCATATACAATCACTGTTATATACAGCTATCGTTATACAATTATCGTGTGTTATCGTCATAGCCACTATCTACACAATATGAGGCAAACCAATAACTCGCGGAAAAGAAGGGCTACTGAAGCCAAGTCGCTCATAGTCAAGGCCATACGTACATTGCATTCTTGCCGGGCTAGATACAGGCTTCAAACTAACTTGCTCAACGTTAAGGCGAGCAAACAGGCGAACAGGTGGACGAAAAGTCTATCACGAATACGATACTCACCAACGGTATATGGAAAGCTGTCGCTGAGGCGGAAACTTATTATCCGCAGGCTACTGTCTCAACGATTTCAAGGAGGGAACTCGATGCGCTTCGCTTGGCTATCGAAAGCGGCGGCGTGAAGTTCACACGGACACATGAGACCTCTCCCTCTCGTGCGCCAACAGCAAACTCAGCAAGGATAGCTTCGGCTGGCCCGAGACCAGCAATCCCAACGATGCAGGATCTAGCGACTCGAGAGGCCGGCGCCGGTCCAAGCTCAGCAAACCTAGCGAGACTAGGCCCCAACGCAATCATGCGCCCGATAAATTCAACCATAAGTCCAAGCATACACCCACCATCCCAAATAATGTTAACTTTACCAGTATCGATAGAGGCTATCAGAGAGATACCGTATGTTCGATCCCTCGAAAAAAGGGTCCAGTCTTTAGAACAGAAAGTCGAAAAATATGAGAGGTTGTTTTCTGATATGGAGGGCCGCATAGCAAACTTGAAGAACTCCGAATAGCAATTCTACCTTGAAAATTTAGGAGCTAAGAGAGTCGTCATCCGTAACTCGCGCCACGCAATTTAATGCAATTTAATTTAGGTGCAATATACTTCAAGTAGCCGTGGTAACCAAGCTGCTTAGGAAACCCTCTTATGGGGTCTGGATCGGGATGATAGATCTTGCCAGAGCAGTCGTGGCGGTGAATATGAGACATCGTCGTTCAGACACCACAACACCACCCACAGTTGATACAGTGTGTCGGCGCGAGAGGGATTTCGATATTTCGGGGGCTTTGAGGGCCGCCGGTAGAGACATGAACGTACTAAAACATTCTGTATTTTAACCGAATACCATAGCACTAAAATACATATTGTTAAGAGACTGGAAGTAGGATTGAAAATACTGGTCTTGGTTGTCTTGTAGAGATTGGCATATATTCGTATGCCACCAAACTTTGTCAAGCTCTGTCAAGCTAAAGCCACTGGCCGACACACGTGTGACGTTCATCAAGCGGTGGCAACACGTCAATACTTGTGGCTCGTCGCCCACATTGGTGGTCATGCAAGCTTTCGGAGGAGGTTTCTGGTTGTGAAAAGGCTAATCAAAGGTTTTCCTATGAATTTAGGGGGGAAGGGAGTGATGCTACGAAGATATATTCAATGGTTGAGTAAAATCACCGGTTATACCTTAGACGGCTTATCCACAGAGTCGCATATATCACAACTATTCCGTGCGTACGAAAACGCGCGCTGAGCAATGACAGTCTAAGGCTATCATCAATCCAAACTTCGCAGCCATCACCTTCAATAGTTTTAGATATATTTGAGGAATAAACTTAGTATTCCATTCTATCACTTAACTTTAATTGTGTGACTCGTACTAGGCCTATAAATAAATGTTGTTTAACTTTCTGCACCGAGGCTATACTAGCAAGTATAACCTACACAAGTACTAGCTCGTAGGGATTTAGGTTTCTGGACAATAGGTACCTCCTATAGATCTAGAAGCTTGGTTACTTCATGGGAAGGTTGCCTTACGACGTCAACCATATCTATACCGAGGGTTGTCTCATATGTATATATACCTGGATATATCCAATGCTATTCAGTTATATGCTAAACGACACTGATCAACGCATCTGACGGTTTGTCACGCCGCTGATTTTATGACGGTTTGTCAGCGCCGCCACTACGTACCAACAGAGGCATTGAGGTTAGGAACTGACATTTGTGGCTCAGCGCAGCCGTCGGGTTGACCCAATGCAATGGTCCAATCTCCGACCCCAAAGAGACCCTGTACAGCGCTGAAATAGGCTCGGGGGGAAAGCAAATAAAACAACGATGTAAGATCCCTTCTGATCTCTTCAGAACATTTGCATTTGCCAACAAAACCAAGCTCCATCGATCGCTTCAATCCTGCCACAGCAGTTGGGCAGAAATGGTATTACGTATTCGTTCCGGAATGGTTGTGTGGCGTCCCTCTTGCGACCCATTATTTTGATGGAATCTTCCACGCTTCAGCCGCCTAAGAAATCTAGGTCGGGTGTCTATGGCGTAAAGACGTAGCTGGGCCAGGTTCCACGCGGTTTTCTCAGCCCCACAGTTCCCAACCCAACTCCCTTTCAAGCGGCCACACCAAATAAAATTCTACGAGCGAACCAAAGGTAACCAGGCGGCAACACTAAAAAAGCAACAAACAACAAACGCAGCGCAAAACCTCCAACATATATAAGGGTAGCAAAGCAATTGGAAGACCTTGAAAGCTTTTGACCGAAGGTCTTACGCTGAAAATTTCCAAGGCTATTCTGTATTTGGACAGTTGTGGTGATATAGAGTTGGTAAACTATTCGGATAACAAATCTGCTGGTGCTGTTATCTTGCACAATAGTTCAGAATTGGTAGGTCGGAATAAAATTATAGGACTTGGACTTGGTTATCGATGGCCATTTTTACCGTTATAATGAGGCTGCAGTGTGCTACAAGGTTTAAAAGAGTAGAAGAGATTATATGTTTCAACATTTGTTCCCATTGCATTGATGGATAAATAAGTACTTATGTAACCAGACGGAAAGGAGGGAAAGAAAAGTAATGGAAGGGGCGAAGCGAGGGAAGAGGGGTAGAAATAAAGAAAGAAAGGAAGTGACAAGAGAAGAAGGGCCAAGGAAAGGAAGGACAAGAAGATAAGGATAAACGGCAAAAAAGTACAGCAGTAGAGGGGGAGTCTCAACTAGAAAAGCAACCAACACGAGCAAAGGATACCGATTTTAGAGTCAAAATCTTAGTTCACCGCTACAAGCAAACCTTTTCAACCTGAAGCATTATTCACCTCCAAAAAGTCAAACAGAAGGTCTTCCCCAATATTTTTAAACCGTTCCCAAGTCGGCTTCCAATAATGCTTCTCCACACTTTGGCCGGGGGCCACTTCTATCACCTCTACCGTAGAGACATGCCAGCGGTAACAGGGTTTTCCTACGGTAACTGAACGCTCAGGAATTGGAGCTCTCGTCACTGATTTTCCCCCTTTAATAGTGGGTTCCCAGTCCACAAGGAACAGCAATTTCCCATCGTGACGCTTGTAACTGAGGAGACCGGCAGCTTGGAATTTGGAGCCACCACGTCCATAGCCACCACGTCCATATGTGCTCTCCGGTATGGGCGCTTTTTTCGAAACTTTTCTGCGTAAGCTCCGACGGCGGGGGGTTTTGGGCTGGCCGCTGTTGTCAGAGGGCCCGTCGTGGCTCTCAGCCGGTTGTAGTGTTGTGTTGTCCGTGGCTGTAGCTATAGCTGTGGCTGTAGGCAAGCCATTTTCGGGGGGAGCCGCATCAGTAGGCTCAATTTGCATGGGTTTTAACATCGGTGTAATAGTAAGCGACTCCTGGTACCAAGGTGTTTTTGAGGCGATGGGTGAACTCCCTTCATAATTCATCTGAAGGCCATTTGCGATGGGCATAGGCATCGGAGAGATGTCCGGCCGGTTGAAACTGTCGCGTGGAGGCAGAGTTTGGTGGTTTCCTGCCCACTCTAGAGCTTTCGCTGGGTCTGCATTCCCTAGTGGCTCTGGGTTTTCCACAGTGTCTCTAATAAGACTTCTTTGTAGGTCGCATAATATTTCTAGATGATCTAGATGGGTTAAACAATTGGAAAAAAATGAAGCTAGGTAGGAAATGGTATTTCCCAGTCACTGTGATGGGACTGTTAAGAGCTGACCTTGGCTGGACCCCTTGCAGTCTGATTGCTTACTGGTAAATTGAGGGACTGATGACTCGGGGTTCTTCTCTAGCTGCGACCGTGAGACGTCCACATCAGACTGATGTGAGTTATAACGGATGCTAGTGTAGGACGGCTGGTCCCCCATCCATCCAAAATGCTCCCGGGTTTGTGTGGCTTCTGGCACTTCTCCTTTTACCAACTCGAAGAGGTTATCGCAATATCGAGGTGACATTGGCCCGACAGATAAGCCTGCGGCTTGTGGATCTGCCATCCCCTCAGAAACTGATTCCGTGGGGCCTCCGACGGTTTTGAGCCGTGGCAGGATTAGTTGCTCGATTGTTGACCTCTTAGTGTCTGACTCAGCAAATACTCTAGGAGACATAAGGCCTGCCTCACTCGCTAAGTTCACATCAGCCGCTAGCCCTTCTCCACCTGAGTGATTATTCTCACAGACTACTGCTGGGCCATCGGTGGGCAATAATTCCGTCGATTGGCGACGTCGGCTCTCAGTAGCGGTGGGCGGTGGTAGCTTTCGCCAAGTGGCTGCTCGCTTCTCCGGTTCCTCGAAATTGCCAGGCGGAGGGCTGATAGGAGGTGTCTCTAGAATCTCGTAAATAGTTGACCTGGAGTGGTAAGAGCTGCGATGCTTTGGGAAAGGCTGCTTCCTAACCTTCCTTACGCTAAAGTGACTGTCGAGCTTGGGCTCCCAAAGTTCGCGTTTGCGATTTCTGCGAGAACGACTGCCATTGCCATTCTCGAAGGAACTTGGTCGCTCTTGTGAATCGATAGGGCGAGGATTGGTACCATTCTGCATGTTGTTATCAAAAGAATCCGGAGAATGCGAATCCTCCATGGCCGAAATGAGATGAATGGAGATACTTTAGTCTAAGAAAGGATACCTTACCACTCCCTTCGTAGAGCATGCAACAACCTAGCAATGCTTGCAGGGTTTGGCTAGGAGATATAGATCCTAAAGCGTGTAACCCGCTGAAGAATAATATAAAATGGAAGATATATAAGAATATAAAGTGTTTGGAGGCAAGGAGGTTGATGGTATGGGGTCGAGATTAGATATCGATATATCATGAAGGCTCAATGCCCGGGTTTATATAGACATTCGCACCATGCCTTTGAGTCTATCATAAGCCCTTGCTTTGAACTGCCAATGTTTTGGGGGTCTGGCTCACCTTCTTTGAGCAGCTACATCGTACGATGTCGACTCTGAAAAAAGTATCTCCGGAAAGACCCCGTTCGATGCATCATGCCGTCTTTTCTGAAGCAGCTGATAATCGATTAGCTGCTGTTTAGCTAGCTGCAGCCGGCGATTGGCCAAAGAAGAGTGCCCCACCGGCCTACTGGCGATCGGCTTCGAAGGATTCACTTGAGGTGAATGTACAAAGGGTTCGGCTTCACGCATGCTGCAGGCTGCTCTCTTTCGACCCACCTTTCTGCAGAAAGTCATGCAGCAAAAAAAAAAAAAAAGACAAAAAAAAGAAAAGAAATGAGAAAGAAAAAAAAATGAGAGAAGAAAAAAGAAAAAGAAAGGGAACGAAAAAAAAAGGAAAGGAGACACTTAGCTTGTGGCTCCAAGCGATCACATCCTTCGCATATGTATTCGTGTTGTATCTGTGGTATAATATGCCGAAGGCAAAAAGCCTCTCCTGCCGAATGACAAACGGGTAAAAATACTTGTCTGCGAACCTGCTAGTTGCTGTAGGACACTAACGAGGTCGCTTCCAGGTTATGGTGGGGAACCCCAGCTTTCTGAAATTGACGGGTCCTGTACAGGATGCACGAATGTCTCGGTCGACCAGCTTTGCTTGACACTCGTTTGATTCGTTGTGCTACCACACCAATGACGCTACCAGTTTTAAGTTTTACTTTCATTTCCTTTGCTTTGTTTTTGCACACCCGCCGACCAGACCAGGAAAATCGGCCCGGGGCCTCTTTGGCCCGAGTATGTACCGGTCAGATCACCTCGAGCCGGTAAGTTTCCCGATATGAGCACAGTATCATAACTGGGACTGTAGTGCTGAGAAACTAGTTGTAAGAGCACAATACTTTGCAACGTCTGCCATGGAATGTAAACTCTTCACAATAATAGAATTACGCTCCAGTCTCCACAAAAATTATTTATTTTTGTGGTGAGACTGGTTTACGACTAGTCTCGAATTGCCTCATAAACCAGCCTCACCGCCTATTTGTTCCAAACAAATTTTTGGCAGTGTTCGAGCAACAACGAGTCTGGTTACGAGACTGCCTCACCGCAAAATATAAATAATTTTTGTGGGGGAGTCTCGAAGGACCTTCGTTGTTCTTCGCCACAACAAAAGTCACCGACTAGGCTACAAACTTCCAATGCTAAAACACTAGATCAGTATGCAGTGTTCACATATTATCCACATTCAACGGCAACAGATTTCTTAAAGAAATCAGACACATTGGTTTGATGTACTTGAATGTCGTGTTGTATTCTCATTTCTACAGATGCTTCGATAAAACAAAGCAAGCCATGGAAATGAAGGTTTTCGCATCATCCAGAGACAGTGCAATACTGGAGACACGGTGAGGAAGACATTGGCAAGCCAAGAGGACTTCACTCGAACTACAAAAATAATATTAATAACCGATATCGTCGCGTGGACGATATTTCAGATATTAAACTGAAAAGAACAGATACTACACTTGATCTGAAGCCGACGATAACCGTTAGTAGCCGCTTGCAAAACAGATAAACGCTTGATCTTTAATGCATGAAATCTTTGAAGCATTGAAGATTGTCATGAAGCATGAAGATCAAGTTGTAGATGATTGATGATGGGAGATGAGATTTTGGGAGTCTTGGTGTTGATGGTACGTACCTAAGCCAAAAGGCAAAGAGAGCTGATGAAGGAAGAGGGTGCTGGGAAGCAGCCCTTTTTATACCCGTCTGGTACCACTCTTGAGGGAAATTTGGTGGTAGGGAACTTGTCACACACTTTCCCTGAAAGATAGGCTTGAAGCCCTAACTGACTCTCAGGGCGCGACTAAGCCTGATTTGGCCATTCTTAGAACGCGGATGGTTGCACCAGACGACAACAAACGGAAACGGAATCATATTGTTGCTCTAAAGAGGTACAACACCTATCATGGGAAGTGTGCGACCACATCAATAAATTTACATCATAAACATATAGGATTGTGACTTGGAAACAAAATAGTACATAGCAAAAAGGCAAGGTAATAGCCACTGTAGTAGAAAAAGCACTATAGATTTTATTTCTAAAGCTTAAAAGAAAGTGTTCAATAGATACCTAGGTAATTATCTAATCTACAGGGTCTGACTATCCCCGAACCTTTGTAACTCTCGGCAGCAGGCACACTCCTCCTAGTCTCGAAGGACCTTCCTTACCACAACAAAAGGTCACCAAGACTACACTTCTACGTGGCAAATGTTACAGTATATTGTGCTACCATAACAAATTACCCGGCACCACAGCCCCCATAACAATTGTACCTGAGCAACATCAAAACTAATCCCTAATTTTTTTGATCTTTTTTGAGACACCCGTTACCCTTAAATGTAAATAATAATATAAAAATCACTTTCGATCCCAGGAAGTATAACTCTATCATAGAAAGTGTAGCGAAACAAAATGAGCTATTTGTTTCCACATATATCTGCAGTGAAAGAACTGTATAAATTTCCACGTCCTTTCACCAGGTTTCCTCGCACAGGTGACTGGAAAATGTGAGGACTTCGATGTTGTTTGTCCATGGAACATGCTTCGCATTCTTTTCCTATTTGGGTGATCCATTCCCTAAACAATAGCCTGCGACGCCTTTACCGCATCATCATTTATGTCCAAGTCGCTTATGCCATAGGGACAGGGATCGTTTGGTCGTAGGAATTGTGGACGCACAACAATCATGCGTGTTGGAGATCGTGTCGAGAATATACATAGACTTATACAAGTGTGCATATGCGAGGGGTTCCTCAGTCACTCCATCTATAATCATGCAGACTCCACTGAACACAGGTATACTGTGGTTGCTAGTTCGGAGACAGGCTGAAGATGAGATCCACACATTGTCAGCCCATTAGTTACGGACGGCTAACTAGCGTAGCCCACCGCGACTCAAAACTTCAAGTTTGAAGCTTCCAGTGAGTTCCCGTTCAACGAGGGTACTCCACGAGGAGAAGGTGATGTTTTATTTGATGATAGTGAGGAGGAGAGCACTGATGGCCATACTTCTGATGAAGAGGGTTAACGGTGAGCTAGTTGCAGATCAGAACCTTTGGAACTTTTCCGCTAGGATCCAAGTTCTTAAAAGGGGTGCTCGATGATCGACGGTAATCATTGAAAGTTATTTGACGCAAACAGCGTGACTTTCATGTTAAAGGCTTACCCGTTGATATTGTACTGTCGGGAGATTCGGCGGATCTGGGTCTCTTCCGTGCCTCTCTCGTCACTTGATTTTAGCTGTTTTATTAGCATCGTGGACCTCGTAGTTTAGCACCCACTGAATTCATCACCCATTATCCTAGTATGCTTCCATCTCCCCTTTTCGTAGTGCGTCGCGTAGATATCCTTGGTCTTACGGAGGAGCTGATCCACTTCGTCGTTGCTAAAAAAAAAACTTACCGTATTGATTATTCCTCCGCTTTCATTTCTGTTCGTCTCAGAACCTTCCTTAAATCTGCCTCCAGGTCCCCTTCTTCGCAATTGCAGTTAGTGGTGGATGCAACTGTCAGTTTCGGCTGGCGACCTACGGTCAGCTAGAAAAGCTATAGGAGGCAAGACGGAAGGTTGCGTCCCGAGACTACGTATACTGTATATATATAGTAGTCGCCCTATCGAGGGAAACTTTTTGGTCTGGGGTTTGTCATGCATCCCCAGAAGGATCCGGCATGCATGCCACTAGCCTTGATTAGGCAATGTTACCTGATCTGTGTTTTCGTATGCTCAACACGAGCTGCCAAAGACGAGCAACATGCAACACTTTGACGCAACTCTTGCAACATCAACTGTATACTTATTGTATGCCCCAGGCCTTCCTAGCTCCTCGGGGGCCCACTTCACTCGTCCTGATAGTCTAGAGTAGACCGCGAAGGGTGGTTTTGCTTAATATGTTTTTTTTTTTTTTTTCTTTCCCCTGGCCATCCGCTCTGCCATCATAAATCTTCTTGCCTATTACTCTAAACATCATAATTTATTTGGCAATGCTAACACCTGTACAGCCCGACATCCAGCGGCCAGAACGTCCTTTCAAGTATGAATACCCCCAAGAAGTTTGATGATAGTCGAGTTCGAGCGTGAGAGATTTTCTCGACCATCTTTTGGGTGAGGAAGGGATCAATCTCGATGAGATTTGGCACAAAAACCGATGGTATATACTCTAGACAAGCACGAGCCAGGCCACCGTAGCCTCCGTCTTTAATTGCACCAACTCGACGACTTAGGGAAACGCCCCGCGAGCTCACAGAGAGTATCTTGGGGAACATAAGGAGGAAGCAGTTAAACCATATGCATGGATCGGACTGACACGCGGTCAACAACAAAAATTCAAAAAATAACCTCCTTGTATCCTCCGAAGATGATATTCTTGAAAAGGCGAAGTGGCTTCCAGAGTTTCTACTGAAAAATCATGTCAGGGGACGCCAGAAGCACAAAGAGGTATGGGGAACAGGGAGGCCAAATCAGCAGAAGAAAGGGGAGCTGTGGGTGAGAGGTCTCCTAAGTTCGGGGAGAGGGAAAGACCCGGAAAGCAAGGAGGAGGTATAGGAGTCCCAAATCGCCACTTCTCAATGATGCTGAGATTGACCCCAGGTGATTCCTGTCGATAGTCTTGGTGACACGAGCGAGAAGTAATTCATCAGTGATATACTCACCATTGGTGTGATGCAAGCATACCCCGTGCCCATGTGCGCCCCAGCTAATATTTAGTAGTCTAAGGGATGGAGATTCGATTCGGCAATCTCTGTATTTAGAGCAAAGTTGATGTTGAGATCCTCACCATAATGAGTGTTCAACTGCAAAATATCAATCTCTAAACCTACTATCTAAAACTCGAAAGTTAACTTGAAACAAATCATTGTTTAGGGCTAGTACTATGAATTATTTAGTTGGCCCGTATAGTGCGAATGCTACAGACAAATTGAATAAGCATTAGTCATGCTAGTGGACCAAAGAGTTAAGGCTTTATAATGAGACGTTTAGTCGTTCAATGGTCTACACACCGTAAAATTCATTCGGAAACGGTCGCTTTTTTTTTTCTATATACTACTGGATACCCACCACCATCCGCTTTAACCTTCCATCAATAAATATTTAATCTCGCAACCTCGCGATCTAGAGTGAGTATTAGGGGAGAAAACAACTACTCCTCAAATCAACACCACCCAATGTACAACACATGTTGTAGTGTCGGGGACATGTCCACACCTCAACAGCTGCAACAGGAGCACAGCCTTTCTTTCTAAACTTAGAAGATAGGATTTCCCCATCCAAAACGCCAAAATTTGCTTTTCATACTCTCTACTCCCAGCTTCATTGTTTCTTCATCTCCGTCTTTTCAACATAAAAATAGCTTGAGCTCAGGAGTAAGGCTTTCGCTCTAGAGACTTAATGCGAACACCGTCACGAATAGAATACTGCAAAAACTCAGCAGATATTCCAGGTGTCAAAGTTTCCATCATCCAATCTATCTCACTTACCTGGATTTGTGCAATATCATTTACTTCCTGATTACCCGAGGTACCGTCAAATCCACTTATAGGGCTATCAGGTGTAAGCTGGTCTATAGTGTCCCAGAATCTCTGGGTGAAGGCCTTGCGTGCTTCCAGAC
>LDUD01000104.1:33552-70712 GCA_012184295.1 Dactylella cylindrospora
TGAAAGGAGTGCCGTGACATTCATAATCTTGAAATGCAATCATCGACTAGTTCACTTCTCACTCCTGCAATGCAGGGTCCCTCCGGTGGGTGGGTTCCATGAATGTTTGTCTGTTTGTATTGTCTATTACTAGTAAAAATTAGCACACGTACCTCCAAGTAGCTCAAACCTTCACTCACATTCAGAGACCGACATGACTTGATTGCACACGGGAATTGTTGCCTTGGATGGCCCCTCTTCTGGAGGATTTAGCACCCCCTCCTTTGATTTTTTAGCAGCCCGCTTGGCTCGGTTTTCTTCCGTTCGGGACATGCAATATTCGAAAAGCCAACGTTTATCGCGGGGTTCTCTCGCAGTCTTAACATCTGTTGCCTCGAGCATCTCGGAGATCAAGGCAAGGTAGCCCGGGTCCGTCTTTTGGTCCTGCTCAAGCTCCTTCACGACTTCAGAGTATAATATATCTTTAACTTCACCTCCTTGTCTTGTAAACGTGAGAGTTGCTGCCATAATACTCCCGCGAGATTCAAGCACGCGGTCACATTTCCCTTACTTGGTTAGAATCCTGATACCTCGTCGGGATCTAGGATTTTAAGAATACCTGAATTATTTTGAGGACATTCTCAATCAAATATTTGTTCTCCCAATTCCCCGTCCGCTCCAGTCAGTAGGGGTCATTAAACGCTTCTTGAATCTTAGGCCCTCTCATGTGCCTCTTTCCGGACGTGCGAGGTTTCGGTACAACCGGGGGGGCTGACATTATTGGATTACTTTACGAGAGAGGTTTAATCTGTGGCGAATTTGCACCCCGCTTTGGACACTTTGTCAAGGAGTGAGCAGCTGAGGTGGCCTAAAGCTGGCAAGCTGGCACCTTCTTGGCACAAATTCCACCTCTTGGCATTACGATCCTATTTCGTAGGATCAACTGTCGGGTTGGGGGCGGGCCTTGAAGGATTATCAGATACAGACAAAGACAATGAAATAATGAGATCGCCTCCCCACAAGACCTCTCATATAACTTTAACAACTGATCTCAGCTTTGATGGCCCCGAACAGAATTGTGTTACGTGGAAGCAATTGGAAATGCAGTGATGTCTTCATAAAATAGACTATTTGAATAACAAAAGCTGCTAGTGCTGTAATATGGCAATTGCACAATTGTTCATGATTGGTAGACAAGAATAAGGCTGCTGAGTACTGTTTATGGGCATTTTTACCTGTAAATTGTAACGAAAATTATTGCTAATAAACTCCTATCATATATCGTTTTGTTGCTTTTTATAAATCTCTGTCTTACCCATATTGCCTACCTCTGCTGTAACATTTCGCTTGCTCCGGGTCTCTACTGTTGGCGGTGAGGGAGGTTCGTCTTCATCAGCATAGCGTTTCCCGTGGCCTTCTACCGATATTTGGTCTACTGCGTCTTTTAAGGAGGACTTAGCGCGAGGATTTTTTGCGGTCCGTCGACTTGGCTGCCGAGTACCAACTAGTTTTTGAAGCAGATAATATTTGTCCAATGCATCTCGGAGTTTGTTAAAGTACGTTGTCTCGCCATGGGCAAGAATATTCTTTACTGCCCGTTTAATAGTCTGCAAGTGGCTAAGGTTGCGCAGGAACCCTTGTGGGACCTTTTTCATATGATACTGGTAACTATTACCATCCGCTATGGTCTTCATCCAATGGATGTTTAATCTCACAGTATTGTTATCCATAGTGAGAGAGAAAATAATCAACTCCCCCAAAGCAGGAGAATCCCCAATACACCGCATTAATTCTAAATAGCCATTCAGCATGGTAGCACCGGCGCCAGCGGCTTGATTGGTCGCCATATAAAGAGTGCCACCTTCTGCTTGAGACTTAAACTCGCGGACTAAGAAGGGGAACCGAGTTTGGTAATCCGGGAATGCACAATGTTGCTTAGTGCCACCATTAATCAATAGCTCCATAGTCATCAGCTGAGTGCGGCTGAAAGCAGACGCTGAGAAACCAAATACAACACTAGGTTTTGATCTCGGCAATAAAAGCGGTCTGATACGCAGAGCCGCATCAGAAACAAGGCTAGGAGCATTGCTCCACAGCTGGCCCGCATTTCTATACAGGGTACGCCTGTATGGATTAAATACAGTTGGTACAAGCTCCGAGATAAACCGCTGAGAAATTGTTTTCATGGAATTGTTCTGCAAATTTCGAGTAATACATTTAATAGCATTGACTTCAAACTTATCCATCTCCAGGGATACCCTTAAAAATGACAAAGTATCCTTCGCCCGAATCATTAGATGTTGAGGAGAATCTGACTCTTCAATAACCATATTATACCAGCGCAGGGTTTCCCGATAATGCGCATCAGAAACACTTGTGGTAGACCTCTCCGACCTTTTGAAGAATCGCAAATACCACTTGGGGATGAGTAGACCTATCGATGCTGGGAGAATATATTCTCAGTCCCTTCTGGCGATGGCGATATATGATCTGCTGTTGCCCTCCCGCACGAGTCCGCCAGCCATTGCTCGATGACGAGTCTCCTACTAGCGCCGTCTCGAGCAGCAGATTGTTGCCGCTCTTCCAAAAATATGTGGCGTTCGGCTTTCGGTAGATCGTGATCTTCTAGTTCTCGCCGCCGCTTTCCTACTTCTACATTAGCGCCATGCGTAAATCGAATGAGTATGCAATGCTGGAGAACGGAAGATTTTCTTCTATGTGTGCGCTGTTGCGTCGGGGGCACTGAGTGGGTTCTCCTTTGTCGCGACGCCGTTTACCTAAAAAAAAAATCTCTGAGGCTTGCCGGGAGTGTTTGAAATGGGGCAATACCTTGTAGGATGCGTTGCACGCAAACCGCCCTTATTGTGAGGGTACAAGATCCGAGGTAGATTCGCGAGAGACGGGGCAAAGGGTAGCGTAGTACATGGATCCAATGTACTTTTCCTGGCACCCATAGCCTTCACCGGGATTTGAGCTGCACTGTTTGTCCCCCTGGTCGGCCTTTACTGGTCTTGCAAACCAAACTCTCCCTCAGCCCCGTGTGAATGCTGTATTGTCCAGTAACCATGGGGCTAGTTTTTTGCCTAATATAGTAATCAAGCCGTATTAGGAAGTTTTCAACAACTTTTGAAACTAATGCAACAAAAAACAAATTTGCACATCCAAACACTTTTTTGGTCAGAAGCAATTGCCTTTTTCATTTACTCAATCGAAGTACTATATAAGCGCGATGTCTGGAGTTTCAATACAAATATGCTTGATCTTCAGTTTATGTGTTTCGTGATATATGATATTTAGGATGAAGTATTAGTGATCCTGATCAAAAGATTATCTACGCCAATATCTATTTTTGGCTGGCCGTACACTTTTTAGTTTCCACCCGATCCCAAAATATATATGCCATATCCTGTGGTCTCTCCTCGACTAAGCCAATAACATTGGTCCAATGAGTCGGGGTCTTGTCGGGGTATATAGTCTCGCAACAAACAAGAATACTCTTTACTATCAGAAAGAGAGGTCATTCAGGGTGCGGGGGTATTTTCATCTCGGGTTCCCCTGGGTAGATGGCTCGCATCATTGGAGGACGTGCTACGTGCGCAATCGGCCATCGCTAACTCTCCTCTAATACCCCGAATCGCGCCGAGCCTGTGGCTCGCTAAACTGGTAATCTCTCAACGTTCGTATTCGATCCAGTTCGATGTTGTATTTACCCTGCATCGTGCTACAATATCTTATAACGGATGTGTTGTGTAGAAAGGGAAAAAAAAGAAGGGCAACTGAAAGGTCTTTCGGCCCCGCATGTACATTCCAAGCTCCTCCAAACATATCTTCCAAATCCTCGTACTAGTAGATCTAGCATCACCATTGTGCCCCTTCCACCTTGAGTTATGAGGGTTCCAAGGAGTTGCCACAAACCCTGCCTATCGCGCTTGGTCAGGTCAGTCATTCATTCGATTGCGAAAGTATATCGTCGGTTAGCTCTTTCAGTCTTGCTGTTCTTGTTTAAAGATTTCACGCTACTCACTGACTCTACCGTTCTGAGGTAGGAAGTGTCGCAGAGGCAGAAATAAACCGGGCTGTTCTAGCTCTCTTAGTACCCGTTCCGGCTCTGACCAACGTCCACTCGAGTGACGCCACAGACCATCACTTCAGGGGCCTTAAAAGCTTTCTGCCCGGGATGCCTCGCCATAGCTGGCCTGGGATTGCCATCTCTCGACTCTCGATTTTGGTCTAGTCGTGGATGCCCAAATCTTGGTTTTCGCTTGTTAGAACTGGGGAAACTCGAGCGAGACATTAAGCATTCCACACCAAGTCTTAACTCAATTTATAGCTGCACTGAATTCTAGATAGCTGATGCGGCGTGGTGACTGCAGAGCATTTTATCTGCGGCAGGTTTACTTGGTCAAGCATCCCGGCGCACTAACTACTCCTGGCTGCACATGCCCCTTGCGTTGCACAAGCGCTCCTTGCGTAAGAAATCGACAACACGGTTTCTTCTGGCTGGATTTTTTACGAGACTGCCCCTTGCATCCGGCACGTCAGCGGCCCCGTCACATCAATTCACTGCTTTATAAATTCAGATCATCGATATCAGTTCTTATATTGCGTATACATTATTTAGATATATAGCGGGCGATTGGTACTCTTAGAAATCCACAGCGGTACTAGCAATTACACCTGGCTCTTTACCTCCGCTTTGCACCGCTTATATATCTTTCTACCTGGTCCGTCATGCAAAATATCAACCCACATTAGTCCTTCCAATGTACCTTTCAAATCTTCCCACGACCCAATCTCGCACAACTCAAAATTCACCAACAACCACGGCCTCAGCCAAGCGTCATCTTCCGTGAATACCGAGATCGCACCAACCATCAAAAGCCAAAGCATAATCTGCGGCGGAAACTCGTCCGACAGCTTTAGATTGATTAAGGAAGCCTTGTATTGAGTTGGTAGATGTGCATAGGTCAGGTCGATATTCTGCCACCGGAGAAACATATGCGAAGACAATGCCAGGAGACTAAGGCGGATGGTTTCGTCGACGGAGTCGGATTTGAAGCTGAAAGAGAGGAGACGGTACATTACTGATATCGTGGTTTCGAGAAGGGTCTGCTGTCGGAGCTTTTGTTGCATCTTGGCGGTGAAATTCATTAATGAGCAGAATTGTTTCAAGAACATCCACGATTCGGCAAGGGTGGTATCCATTTTGCTGAGAAATTTTCCAAGACCGGAATTTCTCTCCTTTGGCGACATTTCCCCCGGCGGTAGGAAGGCAAAATAGCTTGGATACGGCGCCAATTGTTCATAGTCTGGGTTCTCGAAGAAAAATGGCCTCGCACCGCAGTGAAGGGCGATTCCGATGTCAGACCTACAAGGTAATCACATGTTAGATTCTTGCTGTTTCGAATAAATAGCTCATAAAATCCGGGCAGTATGCTCAATTACCTAAGGACCTCCATCAAGAGCTTCTGGTTCTTGCTGAAAGAGGTTATACCGCCTCTAAGGTTAACAATTCTCCGCAGCCCCTTCATGTGTTGCCTCGCCGTCTCGCCGTCATTTGTCATCAGAGCGTATATTGCTAGCGTGAGGATGATGAAAATTGTCGAATCTGAGAGGAGTTCCTTTTCATTCCCGACGGACAATCTCTCACGCAGCAGTTGAACGGTCCTCACAAAGTGGAACGTTGCACCTTCGCTCATAGCTTTAGAAACTTGTCGGAGCCCACATATTAGGTTGATATAGGCATGAGCAATGAAAGCAGTCGTGTTAAGATATGCGCTATCGTGTGTCAAAGCGTCCCACCACGCTTTATTCTCGTGGTCGAAATCGAAACATGGCTCCAGAGGGAAGAGGATTTTCTTCGAAGTTTTAGAGACTGGGTAGTGTATTGGGTTCCCTATCAGCGAGGCGACAACACATTATATGCAACACTGCAACCATGATGAAAGATGCTTACAATTTATAACTTGATGAAGAATCGATGGCTGGATCGTGTCTGCAAGCTCAATAAACGAATAATCGGAACCAACCTTAACCGGGATGCTGGAGCGGTTGTGCTGTCCTACCATGCCCTGCAGCGACTCGTGTTCCTGTTGGCTATTTTCGCCCCTTTGTTCCATTTGTGATTTTTTCTTTCTAGGGGGCAAAGACCTGCCCAGGTTCTTCCCGAGCATTACATGGCTTCGGATAAGCTTGCGGGTATCTGCATCTGTTTTCCCTGCATCCGTTGAGACGATAAAATGAACTTTGTGGATGTTAGCACAAAGATTGTATACCTAAAGTGGAAGCGAAAAGCTTAACATGAGCATGTGCCACCATACCAGGTTTCTTTTGGCGAATAGGCATCTTGGGTGACCTATGTCTATCGGTTAATTCGGAGGCCGTATGTTGCAGTTCCTCAGGGTCTATCTTGCTAGTATGCGAGCTGATATAATTGGTACAAATGATACTGTCGGATTAGATTGGTAATCTGAAAAAAAAAAAAAAATAGTACAAGGAGCAAGAACGTCAAGAAGGTGCTTCCTCGACCAAATATAAATCATGCCTTCTGCCCAGATTGTTTTCCAAATCCGGCCAAGCCGGCCCTGGTGAGACTCGTCAACCTCTAAGCTGCGGCGCTCGGATGGGAGTGGGCCTCAAACTCTCCGAGCCGTAACCGAAATGCCAAGACTTGAGATTGTATTCCGTTTTGGGAATAGTCTCAACACAACACTGTAAATCCAACAACGTCAAAGCTTGTCTTGTGCTAACACATCGGAGCGGGTGACGGAAGGTTTCTGATCGCACGGATTTGGGAGTTTATCTCGTACGGCGATTGGGACGATATCGAAATTAATGTAGCTAACTCCACTGTGACCTCATTCACAGCGGGTTTAACAACGATCACAGCATCCCTGCTCCGGCATCCATCACCAGCTTATATATTGAGCCATTCCCGCCTCATGCTTCACCGGAGCCTGCACGGTTTTCCTGAATAGCAACAAATTCCATTTCAATACCAACGTACGGAATTTCTAATCTCTCACCGCTATTCTAATTCAAAATTTTATTTTTAGCGCTTCCAGTGCATTCTTGATATTCTAACATAATGTCTACCTCCAAATCAAAAGACCTTGAACCCCTCACCTCCAACTACTGGCGCCGGTTCTTCAGATCCCAACGCACAAAGCCAATCCCCTTTCCCAAGGATCTCGACCTAACCGGAAAGACCGCAATCGTCACCGGTTCCAATACCGGCCTTGGCTTCGAAGGGTCGCGTCAATTCCTTTCCTTCAACCTTTCTCATCTAATCATGGCCGTCCGCTCAGCCGAGAGAGGCGAGGCGGCCGCGGCAAAGCTGAGGGCCCAGTATCCCAAAGCAACTATCGAGGTCTGGCCGCTGGACATGGCTTCATACAGCTCCATCCAAGCCTTCGTCGGTCGCGTGGAGAGCCTGTTGACCCGTCTAGACATCGCCGTTCTCAACGCGGGTCTCAGCAGGATGGAGTACCACAAGGTCCCGAGCACGGGGCACGAGGAGATGGTGCAAGTCAACTACCTCTCCACAATGCTGCTAGGGGTGTTACTGCTTCCAGTATTGAAAACTAAATCCCCAGCCGGTTGTCCTGGACGACTTACAATCGTTAGCTCTGCCCTCGCGAATATTACGCCACTTCCGGATAATAAAAACTCCACGATCCTCAAGGTAGTAGACGATCCAAAACTCTTTGGCCACTCTCAATATGGGCTTTCAAAGCTTTTGGGTCATCTATTCCTTTGGAAATTGGCGGACTATGTCTCTCCTGATGATGTAGTCTTCAACCTGATTGAACCGGGCTTTCTCAAGGGCACTGAATTCGGCCGCGAAGCCACGGGCGCGCTCGGCGTTGGTATGAAGATGTTTCAATCTGCGATGGGTAGGGCTGTTCCTGACGCCGGTACGACAATTCTCGACGCGACTGTTGTAAAGGGTACGGAGGCTGGTAACTGTTACCTTGCAGACTGGGAAATTAGACCGTAAGCTAACGTCCTTGCTTTATGAGCATTTGCGCCTATCTCCTTGATGCTAAAATTTTATCTTTGAGTTTAGATTCCCACCATTCTTGTATAGCAAGGAAGGGAAGGAGGCGAGCGACAAGTTGTGGGAGGAGACGATGGCAGAATTCAGTTTCGCAAACGCCCAGGGTATTTTAAACTCGATGAAGAAAGCCTAGCAGCCAATACCTACTATCTAAAGCTGTCGTTTCTCCCATTTATATTGTTTTCTGAAGCTAGGGATGGCATGGTTTCCTCTTTGGTAAATGTATACAGGCTCATTCCTGCGTAAAACCGTTATTCCTAATAATTGTAATTCTGATATTCAAAGACATTGTTTTATTGCTTGTTAAAAATGCGGTCGCTTCTTTGACTCTGTTGATTTTCTCTAAGAAGCCACAGGGATGACCATATTTTGAGAATGATGATTCGCTAATCTATACTCCACACCTAACTCCTATAACCAAGTGGGCGCATCGTTCACCGGGGTATGTAGTTTGAAGAAGCAATCAAGTGCCCAGATCCCAATTAAGGGACCTAAACCCACCTCTAGACGTCAAAGTCTTCGGCACAGTATATACATCATCCTTATATAGATACTCGTGAACTGCCCGACTTGATGTGGGGCACGTCAATAAAACCTTCAGAACCGGTCCCGACTTCTTGCTAACCAGCTGGACCAGCTCTCCAACGATTTCGCAAGTTTCCTCTCTGCGGCCTCTGTCCTCAAAGTACCCGATCCCATCAATCACGCAGAAAAATGTTTCGTCTCGGGAAAGCTGTGAGACAAGCCTCTTGAAGACTTTCATCAACGAAGAAACGGACTCGCAGTCAATATTCTCGAGCTTAACCTTGGAAAGATCGAATTTCCTTTGCTCCAATAGCTGCCCAATCATATTGATGAGGATAGCGGGAGGGTTCGCGTCAGAGTCGGTCTCCTCGTTCTGATGCTCCCCGCAGAAGAAGCTGGCATAATTGACGTTTCCAGCTTGAACGAGGGAATTGATTAGTTTTGCACAAACGAACGATAATGGAGAGCGTCTATCGATTTGACCGTTCCCGTTTATCAGGAGAATTTGAGAGTCTAGGGACTGGACCCAGTTCTGAACTTTGTGAGACCGCATAACTTCCACGGCGCGATTTTGGTCCTTGATGTTTAGCTTGGCTGCCAGGTGCATACAATGATGCAAATCCGTCTCTTGTATTTCCGGGCTGTATTTGAGGTATTCAATTACCTCCGAGCTTGTGACTGCGGGGGGTAGCTTTTTGCGCGGGCTTGCTGGACACAGCTGTTACCATTATGCACTTGGGATGTGTTGCTTACTCGACTTACCAGCATTGAGAACTTCAGACGGAATATTTGGACTTGCGAGCAAAAAGCCGTAGATAGTGTTAAATAAGGCCTCCACGCCATCAACCTTGGATGAGAGTTTCGAAAGTTCTGCTAGGTTTTGAAAACTCCTACTTCTAACTGAATGAGCGGTAATGTTTAGCGAATCTTGAGTACTAATAATTAAAACGGCCTTGGGGACCTTACGTTCTTCCGCAATTTCCCTTGTGTAGCTCGCATCCCTTCCAGTTTGGTTGATTACTTCGTAGGAACAGAGCTTGACATGCTCTTTAAAGGTATGCGTGCGCCTTTTAAGGGCATCCAGAGCTTCTACCAAAGGGTACTCGTAACGGTCCGCACGCCCGATTGCCTTCAACACCTTGTCTAAATGGTTCAAATACCGGTCAGCGCACCTAAGGATCAAGGAGCTTCCTAAAGTAAATATCCGAGACTTACTGGTCGGCCGATCGTTGAAGTACTTGATTATGCAGTCAAGAGTCCTTAAAAGTTCGACGTATACTCGAATGGCCTCCGTTTTGACGCGAACGGAAGCGCTGAAAGACTCTATCGCAAACTGGGTTTCACACAGCCGATCGGGTATGTCTTCCAAGGCCTTCACGACTTCTTCCCTTATCCTGTTAATGCGACCTGCTGCTCTAATTATGACCTTCAATCCACCGCATATTATCGACATGTATGAGTCCTGGCTTGGTATCAAGCCAAGCCAGCTCTCGAACGCTGAGCTGTTTTCTCCAAATTTCCGAAAACCGTATCGCATCTTCCCCCAGAATCCCACTGTCGCCTTGTTTTGGTATTCGCGATGGCATTCCTCTATAGTCTCGAGAACCTCTTCCCATGTGTGTCGTTGGTCCGTCGCAATACTTTTTAGTCGTTGTTCAGGAGTAAGAGTCCTTTGGTATTCTTTGATCGCCAGGAGGAACTCTTCTTGGATGCACTCAGCGTCTTCGACAGCAATATCTCTATTTACCGGATTTTAGGGCATTAGACAGATCAGAGTTTCAACATGCAGGGTATATCTTACAAGTCTTTTCGATCTTTCTCTTCAGCCTTTTGCCTCGCGAGAAATTTATCTTTGTCAATGTCGAACCGGAGGTATTTGTCTGCATCTATTGAATCAAGTTCCGGGAGGGTTTGATGAACACCCTGCGAATTCATGGCGGCAAGAACGACTTGTCGCCGGACTGCCGTTGGCGTTTCTGCTGGGCATTGCAAGATTGCTGGGACCTCCATCGTAAACGAGGGCGGTGTCGAAGAAATGAAGAACCGAGTAGCTTTGAGGACAGCCGACCGTAAGTAAAGTGGTATAGCTATACCTCTAAGCTCTTAAAGATGGGCCGTCGTAGTAAGAGTGACCTGTGACCCCGCTGATAAATATTTTAGCTGGGATATGGTGGGAGTGATTACCCCTCCAAGAAGGCCACAGCTGCGCAAGGCCTCTTGGGTACAACGCAGAGACCCTTTAACACCTCTTTGAAAATAGAGCGGTAGCGGCACAATAGTACGGCTCGAAAAGAGTTCTCAAAATCCTTGGAGTTCTGCAGGAACACTGGAAGCTTGAGACTCGAGATATCGGAAAGGATAGCCCAGTCGTATTATTAGCAGCGAAAGGATCCGCTTCAATCGGTTTCTCCCTGAAGTGCATTGCATTGTGCATTATCGCTAGCATATTTGTTTGAGGCTTGTACACGTGCGGATTCATAGTTCTGATCCTCTTTCCCGAGCGGGGCTATTTCCGTCTCGTAGACCGCATTTTGCTTCAGCTGGGTAGTAGAATAAATAGGATCTTTTCCTTTTGTGCACATAGCAAGAAAACAATTCCGTATCTGCATGCACCAAGCCTCTTATTCGACAGAAGTTTGACGAGGGGTAACAGGGGTGTGGCTATAAGCCGCAATGATTGGGCTGATATTGAATTAGCGGGCTAAAATGGCCAGCATTATCCTAGTTAGAGATGCACGCCAGGTTTGTGGCCAGGAACGATCCCGCACCTTGGTTCTATTGAGGCATAATAGAAATCTTTTGCAATTAGGTTGAGGCAGCCTCAAGATCGGGTTGAGTAACCATGCGGGGCTGCGCTTGGCAGAGTCTAGCTTTCCACAAGAAAAAAAAAAAAGAAAAGAAAAAGAGGAAAGGGAAAAAATGTGGCCCTTCCCCCTCATGCGGAGAACTTATATGTACCAATAATGAGTATCGAGTGTTTTCTCTCTCTTGTAATTCTCTCGCATCGGAAAGCAGGTGTAATCTTTTTACCTTGCAAAACTCTTTCACCTTCACCTTTTTTTTCTTTCTCCCTTTTCTCTATTCTTTTTTGGGTATTAGCGTTTTGAAGACGGCTCAGGCGAGACGAACATGTCGAGCACTAGCAGTGAAGCCGATAAGGCTTCCGTGGATACGGATTCCTCGGCCACTTCGTATAATGACTCTGAGACTGTAGACAATGTGAAATCGATTAAACAAATCGAAGAAAAATCAATCAAGGAGAATGAAGATTCGACTGCAAAGACTGCTGAGGGTACATCTGAGAAATCAGAGGTTAAGACCACCGAGGTCGATGTGCCTGATACAGTAGAGTCCAAAGATCTGGATAAAAAAGGTACGTGGCAATAGAATCCCCGTGTTGAGCTATACTGACACCTGGGGTTGAACCAGATGAAGGCGAGACCGAGGGAGAGAAGAAGCTAGAGTCTGAGGGAGAGCCTAAAGCCGAGACGTCAGAGGCAACTTCAAAAACAAGCGAGGGTGAAGACAAAAGTGAAGAGAAGAGCAAGGAAGGGGCAAAAGAGGGTGAAGATGAGAAAACGGAAGAAGGGGATAAGAAGGAAAAGGAGGAAGAAGAGAAAAAAGAAGAGGAGGAGAAGAAGGAAGAGGAAGAGAAAAAGGAAGAAGAGAAAAAGGATTCTGCGTAAGTGATATTTGACCCATAGAGTTGGTTGTTTCATTTTCCTCTTAATACATTTTACTGACAAGCCGAAAAGCCTGGAGATTAAGATCACGGAGATTCCATCTGAAGATTGGCCAAACAAGAAGATGCATGATAAACGGACGTCGAGTGTTCTTAGCGTCTCCATGCTAAGGCAAACCGTCGATAAGGACGCCTCAACTACTAGTGATGTTAAAGACGCCGGTACGTATCTAGTGTTTATTAATTATGTTGGGGTACATACAATCTAATGGTTATACTTCAGATGCACCTAGAGGCGCCCAAGTCAAAAGAATACCCGACAGACTGCAGATTAACTGCAAAGAACTTAGGTTGGACATTGAAGATGCTACAGGTGTCAACATGAACGACAAAACTTCACACGCCCGCCCGTTCAAGTATTTCTGCCTCTACGACGCGAAGATTAGGGAGGGTCTAAAAACCCGGGAGAAGGAGGTCGAAAAGGCCCGTGAGAAAGATGAAGGCGACGAGGATCGGAAGAAAGAGGAGAAACGATTTGCACACTACAAGCTCCTCATAGAGTGGATGGATGAGTATCTGAAGGATATTTGGACCGTGCGCCAGAGCATCACCAATGGCACCCTAAAAGAAATTGCATTCGCGGATCTGTGGCATCTCTTCCCACCTGAGACTTTGGTTTTCACTAAACGAGACAAGAAGCACGACTGTTACTGTGTTTTCCACACGACCGGAGGTCGACCCCTTTTGTACTCTGGGAAGAAGGTAGTCGAACGCAGTGATATGTTTGCTTCTCGACGATCGGAAAACTGCTCCGATTTCGTTATCGATTGTTTTTTCGTCGCCTACAATGGGAAGGATGTAGGATACGCTAGCCACAAGATATCAATTTCTGAATATAAAGGTCTGCGTGATGTCAATTCTCTGCCGGCCGTTCCTACCCGCTTTGCGGAAGATGGTGCGGAGATCCGGTCAGAACTCATACAAAGGGGGAAGAAATTCCGAGAACTATGCGAAGTCGCCCACATGTGCTATAACGGGATGACGCTATCCGTGCCGCGAGAGAATGTAAGCCCCTGTCCACTTAGAGATAAAGCATCCAATCGCCGTCAAACGCTAACAAATTTGGTGGATATAGATCGATAGCGAGGTTATGATTGACTTTCTTTCCGCGCTGCGAGAGAACGAGGAATCCGGGTGGGGCCCCAAAATTGGAGAGCTCACCATGTCGGCGGCAGATAACCGTGAAGTCGTCGACCACGATGGCTATAATACGAGCTGTGGCTCTGATGGCTGCACGACATGCACTTCCACCTATTACGATCACGATCTAGATGAAAAATATTTTCGAGCAAACAAAGCTCAAAGTTTAAACAAAATCCACCATGGCCTTGATGAGCTGGAATGGGAATCCTGGGAGCAAATGATCTGCCCGCGGCAGGTATACGGATACGCGTTGCGTGTACGACGATGGGGTTTGTGGTATCGTTACATGGCCGGTTAATGCAGCTATGCTAACGTTATTTGCGATAGTTATTCTCGACATTGACCTCGTTCAGCCGGTTAACTGGGAGGTGGAAGAGGGTATCGATTTCCAGAAGGGTTTCAAAGACTTGGTTCTGCCAAAAGGGCACAAGAGGATTGTTGAAGCGCTCGTGATCGCGCATTCAAAGCCCAAAGGTGCACCCGGAGATCCGAAACCAAGCGTGACACAGGTGGACCTCGTGAGAGGGAAAGGGAAAGGTGTCGTCATTTTACTGCATGGTGTTCCTGGCGTCGGGAAGACATCTACCGCAGGTAAGTTCCCTAACGGGAACTCCGCCAAGCTTTATCTGCATCCAGAAGGATACTAAAGTCCAACATGATAGAATGTGTTGCGGCATACACGCATCGCCCATTATATCCAATCACCTGCGGTGATATTGGTACGACCCCAACTGAAGTGGAAAAAAAACTAGAGCACCACTTCAAGCTTGCCCACCAGTGGGGCTGCGTTTTGCTGCTTGACGAGGCCGACGTCTTCCTCGTGAAGAGGGATCGAAGCGATGTCAACAGAAATGCCCTTGTCTCCGTTTTCCTAAGAACCCTTGAGTTTTACTCTGGAATTTTGTTCTTGACAACCAATCGGTATGTGGATACGTCGTTTCCTATCCGCTTCCCGTCCGAACTTACTAACGTAATCCCTGCTTCAAAGGGTTGGTGAATTCGACGAAGCATTCAGGTCTCGTATCCATATCAGCTTGTACTACCCTCCTCTAACCAGGTCGTCCAGCCTTAAGATCTGGGAAATGAACCTCGACAGGGTCAGGCAAAGTAAAACTGTGGACGTTGATGAAGAAGATATTCTCGAGTTTGCACAGGATCACTTTGACAAGACAGATAGCAAAGGTGGTCACTCTACGTGGAACGGCCGCCAAATTCGCAACGCTTTCCAGACCGCCCTTGCCCTTGCCACTTTCGATCACCAGGTCAAACAGAAGAAGCTAGAGCGACAGGGTGAATCCACCAAGAAGGCGAAAAAGCCCAAGTTGAAACCAAAGCATTTTAAAACTGTTGCGAAGGCCGGTGATCAATTTGATACCTACTTGCGGCAAACAGCCGGCAACAAAACGTATTCGGAACTGGCGGAGATGGAAGAGGTGCGGCTGGATTCCTTCGGCCGGACTGAGGATTACAACAAGCCCAAAACCATAACCCGAGCTCCCCGGCAAGCATCTCCGTCGCCACAAATGAGGGTACAAGGCCCGACGGACGGGTCTGCGGAGGAAGATGAAGAAGATGACGACGATGCTCCATTTAGAGACAGTGAGAAGGATAACAAGCGTTCAAAGAATTCAAAAGGGGACAAGAAAAAGTCCAAGAGCGATAAATATGACGACGACGACGACCGTCGCCTTAAAGTTACTTCGCCGAAAACAAAAACTCCAACCCGACGTTCTCGGAGAAGAGCTGATAGCGACGACGACGACGATAGTGATGAGTAGCTATTGCAAGTGAGTCGATCACCGGCTTCATAATTCTTTCGTTGCCTGGATGTTACGTAATATTCCTTAACTAGCTTTGCGTTGCTGTATTCTATGTACGAATTGATACTTGATTTTTAAAGGATAGGCTTCCTTTGCCTCGGCTTTTTCTTGACACGCATGCTATACTCATAGATTAAGAGCGGAAAGTAGCGGTACGTTCTTCCGCCCTTCGGCGTCTGGGTTCTGGGTATATCGAGTTTATCATGGCTGGGTTGATCCCTGGCCTGCCCTGAAACGTCGAGGTTACACAGGCAGGCTACATAGTGGCTCTCTACCCGAGACACTATATGCCAGCTAGCAGGCAGCATCATATGCTCGATCGTGTCTAATTTTGAATTTCCGTATTTATTGGGCATAACCGCCTCCTCTCTAAACAAAGTGTGCCCCACCACTTTGTTGGGTCTAGTTTACAAGACCAGCCTCACCACTCTTTAAACTGTTCCTACTAAACTACCCTCTGAAGCTTTCGATAAACAATTCAGGCCCTCTCCTCTCTCTCCTCCCTCTAATTTTCAATACGGAACCCAGCGCCGGACCTCAAGCGGTCAAGAACGCATACTCTCTATTCTACATGGCATCCATAAACTCGATGACAACACGACGAAACGGAGGAGCCAGGAACGTTAGAGACTACAAGATAGCACCGCTCTGCGCTCTTTCAACCGAGCTAGCCTTTGCCAAGGCAATTCTAGATAAGAAGCACCCCAACCTTCCGATACCGTCGAGGGATAGCAATGTATATAGTTTAGGGTCTATTGGTGATCACAATGTTGTTATCACTTGTCTCCCGAAAGGGGGGCGCGGTGTTATTTGGGCAGCTACTGTGGTCAGCCAGATGACCAATACATTTCCATCTATTACATATATTCTCATGCTGGGTGTTGCTGGTGGTGTTGCGCCCAAGGTCAGACTTGGTGATATCGTGGTGGGTTGTCCATCGGGTCGCTATCCTGGGGTAGTGCAGTGGGATTTGGGTAAGGCAACAGATGAGGGACTCGAAAGGACGGGGGCTCTAAATAATCCACCGACGGGGTTGATGGCTGCTGTAAACAGTATGGAGGGAGACTATAAGGATGGATGGTCCAAGATATGCGATTATCTCGAAGAGTTGAAAAGGAAGAATCCTGTGCTTGCTTCAAGATACCTGAGAGCGGAAAAGCTACAAGATAATCGCTTCCGATCCGATTATCTCCATGTCACTAAAAAGCCAGAGGGTGCAAACGATTCAAACGAAGACGACTGCTGCGAATATTGCGATAGGACGCAGCTAGAGCCACGGGAACCAAGGGACCAGAAGGTTTCGAAGGGGCCGGTGGTTCATTATGGACTTATCGCTTCTGGAAACCAGGTCATTAAAAATGCGAAATTAAGGGATGAGTTATATGAAAGGATGGACAAGGAGGTTCTTTGTGTAGAAATGGAAGCCGCAGGACTTTTGCACGAATATCCTTGTCTAGTTATCCGAGGCATTTGTGACTACGCAGATTCCCACAAGAACGATCAATGGCAAGGGTACGCGGCTGCTGTTGCTGCGGCATATGCAAAAGACTTGCTAAGCAGAATACCACTCAGTGCCGCTGAAGGAGAGTCCCCGGTCGGAAGAGCACTGCAAACGGGTAGGTCTAGCCTATGAAATTTGTGAGAACCTCGAAGCTAATCCTATCCTAGAGTACTTACTTCCAAACGATATATTGAGTGCTAGCGATACTGGCAGCATAGAGTATTCTGAACCAAATGAGAATAGGTATGGGGGGTCTCTTGAAAGTAGAGACTCTATAGACGATTCGCAGGGGTACGGTAGATCCAGAGTTTATAGAAGGTAAGTGTATATCGCTGGTTTAGTAACGTCTGTGGAGTTAGAATTGTGCTGATCTGCTCTCCTACAAAAGGTTACTGGCCACCGACGCCTCAGCTAGTAAGCTGTCCATGGGGCTAGTTCGGGAGATATTTGGGATCCATAGGAGGGACAGGAAGAAAGACGACAAGGTCGGGAGATAATTACAACATCACCACAAGATAAAAATCCATAAAGGAGTTGGAGCTAGGCATTTGAGGCGCATTGGAGGCATACCATGGTACCAGTGTGCGGCTGCAAGAGGCGGGCAGCCTGGTTGACTTTGCTAAATAGCTAAACGACTGCTAGAGGTGAAATGCCTAATGAGGTAGTTTGGCAAACCTGGAATTATAAATTATTTATGATGAGATATTATCTGTTGGATCCGCTACTCCACTAGATAGCCATAGCTGCCAAAGGTTGCCCTTACACGATATAGTTATTATTGAGATAGATTCATTCGTGTATTTAATCGTAAGACATAAAATTACAACTATAGTTACGGCCTAGGACCCAAGCCGCATTGTACTAAGTATAGGTTTGCTGCATTCTTTTGACCTTCTAAAGTCAATCAAGGCGCTGTTGCCAGAGGATGACAATGCTATGCGGGAGTTTGCGTTGAGGAAGCGAAAATTAGGGTCAACTTGGCTTAGCCTTGTTTTGGGGCCAGCGTGGATGCGAGCGAGTGAGGCAGCCAAAACATCGAACCCCACCCCGACCCTTCGAAGCATGGTGGTACCGCCTGCCAAGTCAGTTAACTTCAAGAGTATACTGGAATATAATAACGTGGAAATTCGATACCTTAGCATGAGCTCTTTCCCTTTATTGGTCTTGGGGTCCAAATTTTACACCTCTTTTCGGTCGGACAGAGCGCAAACAAATATTGAGGCTCTTAGTCGTGATAATCCTGAAAAAATCCAATTTTACTATGAGTCGAGGAAAATACCAGCATTCCAAAGAGCATCGATAATGGCGTGGAACTCCCAGCGACTACCTACTCTGAGGCTGGCTAGTACCGCATAGGGTTGTTGCTGGGTAGCTGTGTATTTAGACTAGGCTACGGATAAAACGGTGCGATGCCCTAGTGATGATGCTCTACCATTGGCGGCTCAGCAGCAACCGGGGGACTTAGCAGATATTGTAAAGGTGTGTGGCACAATACAGACAGATTTAGATGCATCGGGCGATGCTGGATGATACCATATGATGTACTTGTTGCTCTGTGGAATTGAAAGATCCCGCCCTAATGTCCGTCGGGTCGAAGGTGTTTGGATTGGTATACAATCACGCTTGTGCCTTCCAAAAATCGATTAAACATGGGGGGCGGAGTTCGGGCTGCTTCTTGCAGGCCTGCAGTGGGCCGGCCTGCAGCGCCGCTCCTACCACTTTACTTTCAAATTGTTGATACCTTCTCCCCTATAAAGAACATGCTGGCACCAGATCCTTAGAGAATCTTTTTTAGGCCCTTCCGGTCTCTGGCCCAGACGGCACAAAGCGCAAACACGCTTCCCTACTTAGTAAATTATCAAGGAGAGTTGTCTGGTTGACGATAGTCTGGTTGACGAGACCAGGCCTTTCCATTTTCCTCTCTCCCTCTTTCCTTCTGCTTTTTTATTTTTTCTTTTTCGCCTTTTGCCTCCTCTTCTCGAGGCTCCCAAATCAACCCTTTCAATAGTCGAGACTCAAATTATTCCACAGATGAAGCAGGTTTCCTACTGACTAAATTATACCCTTTCTGAACAACATAATTCCCCCCTGCCGAATTCTTCCTAGCGGTTGAGCCGTGGGTATAGCTAGCCAAGAAAATGCCCTGTGTGGATTCCTGGTACTCCCCGCACAACGCTCTCGGCTAGAAACGGGGCCAGGATGGAACCAGGCCTCGCATTACACTTCCCATTCAATAAAGGATTGTTGTATTCCGGTTTGTCTCTATGGCTTGACGGACATGATCCTTTTGTGCGGACAGCAACCATAGAAAGTAAGTATAAGAGCCATTTAGGCTGGTACTCTTCTATCGAGCTGTCTTCATCACTTTGGTGATACCCTCTCTTTCTCGCTTTGCCCTCCCGAATTTGTTTCGTACCTAACAAAAATTCAAGAGAATTTGGAAGGAAAGATGCTGCGAGGAAGCAACCGCTATTGATGGTAGGAATCTCCTAGAAAGGGGCCTCGAGGTGCTCATCCCTGCTGGGACCACCTTCACCCAAGAGCAATCCTCGATGCGCACTTGGACTGCTTACCTCGAAGTCCCAAAGTTCGTGTTTCTTGTTAGATAGACCTTAAAACATAGGGGAGCAGGAATCATAGATCAGAGCAAGGCCTAAAGTTGGGGGGCAGTGGTTGCGGACAACACATGCCTAGCACGGGAGGATGCTGAACTGGTGACAACCCTGTGAATATTGACTGGAATGAAATTATTCTGACTAGAAGGCTGCTTACTGCAGCGCTTAAACCCGACTGAAAGCATGAAAACCCCTACCGTTCCGGCCAATTGAAAGAGCTACTCGGTCAAAGCAAACAGAGTGGGAGTTTTTTTTGGATTGGAGAGCTTCCGCGACAGTGGAAGCAAGTAAAATTCAAAATAAGATATCTCTCTTTCTCAATCTTGTTACTTCAGGCCACTCCATTAAATTATATGAGACTGCAAGGCCTTTTCACGGTCACCTGACCAAACAACACGTCTTTTGAAGGACCCTGCCGGGAAACCATGGCTTGCGGGGGGTTCTTACAATCACCTTTCCGTCGAGCAAAAATTCCAACATGGTTTCTTCACTGAGGCCCACGAGCCACCTAAGCTGTATCTCGATTATTGTAGCAGTTGCGGCGTACTTGATGCCTTTCTTCGCTCTTGCACGTGCGTTAAGAGTCGATTTGTCACATTTGTACTATATCGGGACCCGGACTTCAGTACTTCGCAACGGCAAACAACAAATCCCCCAAACGCCGAATAATTTGTTGTAGCTAAGTATTGTTAGCTTGATATATATTTACATTTTAGAGTAATCGGACTCACGGTTGCTAAATTGCAAATTCAGGGAATTCAGTGTCGCACATGTTGGTGAGTCGATGAGGTGCCAATCACTCCTAGCTGAGGCTGTTCGTCAATCCGACTAGATATGAAATGATCCCAATATTTACTAAATGTAGACGGAAGAAAGAGATTCGTAAGTAAATCCATTGTGGAGAACTAGATAAGTTGAGATAAAATACAATCATGCCCTTCCTTCCCTGGATTCAAATTGCAACTATCAACCTTTATTTTACATTCCTACGCATTTACGGCTACTCAACTTACGTTTTAGGGATCATATCGGGGATGTTCGTGCGAAGACCCTAGTAACATAATGCTAGAGATTGAGTTAAAATATTATAGCGAATGAGAATACAAAAGTATGCTAGGACCTGACCTAAACTAGATTGAGAGAAAACGTACAAACCTTGTACCCAATAAACCGCGCCTCATTCTTACGCGAGCGCCTAGTAGCCGTGAGGGATCAGAGGTCCTGCTTTTTACCGTTTGAGCCTGCTCTCATTTTGGAGGCCAATCGCCATGCAACAGTTCTGAATATTCGGCACCCATCTCCGAGGTTGGATTGACCAGCCTATGGATCACGATTTTCTACTTCCGCGGAAGGGAACCTGTCAATCGAAGAAACCGTCTGGTGGTTCTCTCCACATACTCCTCGACCATGTTAAGAACTTCTGTGGGTCAGAAGGGTCATAGTGCCACTCATAATTTGGATTGTGATCTTTTATATGCTGCCGAACGCTATCGAGAGCTTTTTGGAATTCTTCGAGAGGAATATTGCCTTCCGGCATCTTAGGGTGTAACATTTCCGCCCAGCACCGGCACCCAAACCAATACCCGCACTTTCGGAACACTTGATTTAGCTTGCAAGAGGTTTCCTCATAGAACGCCAGCTCGCGATAGCTGCGGTAGGGCCTATCGCCACACTCGCATTGAGCGCAGTGACCTAGCCACTCTTCTATTTCATGAGCGCTATAAACTGGACGGTACCCGCTATTTTCGTTATCTAAATCTATGGTGTTGTCTTCGTAGTATTTATAGGCTTGAATATATCTAAGTTCCCTCCTCAGCATGGGGTCAGCAGAGTACCGATTGAGTTCAAGGTTTCGTTCCACGCTCGCGCATCTCATAGAGAAAGGCCCTGTGAAAAAATCGGGAGAGACAGTATGCCGCTTGGTCAGTCTCTTAGGAGTTGAGGACTGGGGCAAGTTCTCTTCGGGCGGGGTGCTATCCGGGGTATCGTGGTCGAAAAACCCACTCGGTGGCTCAGCTTCTTTGGCAAAGGGGCCCCATCTCCCACGGGACCACGATAAGAACTTCTGTGGGTCAGAAGGATCATAGTGCCACTCATAACCTGGATTACGTGATTTTATACTCCAGGACAAAGTATCCAGAACCCTTTGAAATTCTTTTAGGGGAATATCCCCTTCTGGCATCTTTGGGTGACGCATCTGCGCCGCGCACTCACACCCGAGCCAAGACCCGCACTGCGTGACGATAAACTGCCTGGAGCAGAGGGGCAAAAGGACGGCTGGGAGCGAGTCATCCTTGTTAGGCGGCTCAACTGCTCGCATGTAACCATCCCTATTACAGACACAGGTCATGCACCGCTCTAACAACCTTTTCGTTTCATGAATGTCGTAAATTGGACGGGTGTGGCGGGTATAATCTGTAGGTTCGATGTCATAGTCTGGGTTCCCTTGGAATCTTGAATTGCCATAGCCATCGTAATTTTCACCAACGTGGTTATTGAGATTTAGGGCATATTGTAGGCTCGGGCACTTCACAGAAAACCCGTAAGTGAAAAAAACTCGAAGGAACGATGTCTCTGTCGACACGTTTGGTATGCTTCTCGAAGGTCAAAGACTGGTGCTGGAGCCTTTTAGATGAGTCAGCGCCCGGATTTTGAACTATGTGTATTTCCCGCCCAGCGAAAGTTTCCTCCGGTTCGCCTGGCACTTCATTACTAGGTGTAATATTCGAAGGAGGAGATAACGATCCCCGAGACGGCGTTGGTGCAAAAATGCTAGTAGCCGGCAGAGCATTCGCGGCGTTTGAACTATTTATATGCTCATTTGGAGTGACGCTGGCAGATTTATGAATGTCGGAAAGTCGAGATACGGGATTGGAGAGTGCCACAGAAGGAAACAGAAGACAAAACAAGCCCAGAAAGGTGTACTGGGATACCTGCGGTCGGGCATGAGAGAATACTATGTTCCACTTCATAACAAAAGAGTAGGATATCGAGATATCCTCTATCAAAGATAAATATTTCAAGGGGGAAAATATTGTATCGGAGGACCTTATCGTGCAGCCCCCCAAATGGTGCTATCTCTTCCTAGTCGTTGGCAGAGAGATAGAGGTGATAACGATATGCAAATGAGTTAAACTGTTCAGGTCCGAAGCAACGAAGGCGTTATATATACATCTGGGCACTGTTAAATAACTAACTAATTGAATGACACTAATTCATACTGCTGCCTAAATGCAAAGACACTCGGTTTAAGCGCGTAGATTGACAGTTGAAACCACGATGTCGATGTCGGTGCTTTGCACCATCTGATGTTTGGTTATACAGCCTCCGGCCTCCCCTAGCCTCCCTCAGCCTCGTTTTGAAGCGTATGGAGCTCGGGAAGCTGGAGGAATGCGAATGCAGAATCCCATTGGTCCTATGGTAATCCTGCAGAGGGTAGCTAAGCATTAATTTAACTTATAGTCGACTCTCCAGTAGGCCTGCGGCTGGACTGCGGCTGGATAGCAAACCTAACGGGTTGGTTGCATCCTTTAGAGTTGCTCACACCCTGCGGCTTCAAAACAACCGAAAATGCAATCCAACGCTTAAAAAAATTTATGTTTGCTTCGTGCGGTTCAAATCGGGGTGTGGGTGTGAGCATACTCGAACATGTCCTATGCAACATCTAAAGCTCAATATTTGAAACGCACGCGGAACGTCATGGCTACGAAAGTTAATCTTATGGCCGAAGGCTTGGTTTGCAGAGTGCAGCAACTTAATCTTGTTCTGATGATTTTATATAAATAAGTACCTAAGAAGTAGTTATAATATAATAATCAATTCTTCTGCAGCCAGTCCGGCTGTTAGTTAGTCTTGGATACCAGGTGGTTTTCACAATGCAACGTTGCAACACAACGTTCGCAACACAAGGAAGATTTTCGCAATGAGGCTAGGTGTTAGAAGCTATCCGAGGCTGTGCGCGGCTGCTTGTTACCAAATGCTCATTCAATATGCTTCGGGGCACGTGGTTGCTCTTACGGTAGTTTTTTTCCCCCTGGACTATTAATTTGATTAGTGGCGGCAAATAGGTTAAGAAGATTGATGTAGAGTTATCCTCCACATTGAAGAGTTAGAGGCTCCCTGAGTTATAAGCTGGTCCGGGCAACTGGGAACCATATAGCAGGCAATGCAATACTATGCTTAAGAACTTATATTAGCACATATTATATCACGTCCCTATCGCTCCCATATCTCGGATATTCCTTCCCCTTCCATTAGTTGCGCCAACCTTGTAGATCTGTCGCCTGTCGTGGCAAAGCCTTTTAAGCCCCTCGATCCAAGTCCAGGGGAGCAAGTCCCCCCTCTACAATCGCCGAAACCTCCTTTTTGAACGCACCAGGCCTCAGAGCGCCCCGCTTCCTAAGAGCACCCTGTTGGAGTCGCTGTGCCCCACCTAAAGAACTCACCCAGACTAGGACTTGCAATATACGACTCGAATATGCTCTACCCCGCGGGATCCATCTTCTCAGGCTCAGAATTTTTTTTTTTTTTTTTTTGTGGATTTCAGGTTCGCCTGTTGGTTATTATAGTCATATTAACTTTTCCACGTTATGGCCGCAAGACTGGATTGGTATCTGCCATTCGAAAAATCGGGGTAGAAGACGGCTGCAAGAGACTATCTCACCCGAATTTCTGGGAAAATGCGGTCAAGGCGAATGTGCGTTTCGAAATGCAGAGCCTCAGCTGGTGGCCGAGGTAGGTGCGACTCGCAGGAGAACCCGACAGCAGCTAAACCCAGTGTATCCAACTGTAGGTACGTTACGGGGCCAGGGCATGCGGTTGTGTTGCGTTGGATGCATATGCAGCAGATCCTTGCTGTTGCCTTGAAGAGGAGATAACCTGGACTGGCTACTAGACGGCTTAGTGATCATGCATGATACTTCGCGCCTTTAACCCAGTAGTATGGATGACTATATTGACCAACTCAGGCTATCGTTACGTCAATTTTGGTTTCAATCTGGTTGTATCTATCCTAGCAGTATCTGCCTAGGCTCGATCGAATGCTACAGCTGAAGTACCCTTAAATTACCAAAGGAACCAAAGAGTTGTGGAATCCCAAAGAACTTAGTGGTGTCGCCCGGGATTATGGTATTGCTGTGTAGTCTGGAGTTGAGCGCGCCAATTAGCTCCTGTAGCAGCATAGAAATGCATTTCCGGGACAGACAAGGAAGCAGAACAACAACGCCTTTAGTCAGGTCAAAGGAGCTAAAAGATGAAGGTAGAAATATTCGGCGATAGATATGGCTTTAGGGCTTAGATATAAGCGCACTTCGCGTATTTTTAAGTGTATATCTTAGGACAACAAGGCAAATCAAATAATCGTATATACATGTTTGTGTTACCACCACAGTAGATATATACATGATTGTGTATATGCAAAGGAGAAACATTTTCTGAAGTTTGAATAGATAATCTACGCTGCCCGGGATACCCCCTTGTCCTGTCCTGAGTATATCGTAGGGGTTTCGAGCTGGAACTGTACTACAGGTAGGCGAGAAGCCGCTTAGAAAGTGACAACACCGGTTCCAGCGGAAGATCCGACGACGGAGCAGACATTACTGGCAGAAGTGGTTCTAACAACGTCATGTTAATACTACGTGGAAATTAAGACTGGGTCAAAGTGGTAGCGACTTACGTGTATGAGTATGGTGGGGAGAGGCTTCCGACCTGGGTGATTCTGGTGGTGGAGGAGACGAAAATATTGTTGCGCTCAACGGCATAACCGTCTTCATCAGAGTCCAAGTCGGTGACGATAGCGAGCTGAACGTTGGTGAAGCTGTTCTGCTCGACTAAGACTTGGGCACCCATGCGAGAGTTGATGCCAGAGGTTGGAATGTTGACATAGCAATTGCTGTAAATATGACCTGTTCCAAAGCGGAGGGATGGGAGACGGGAATTGACGTTGTTGAAGGAGTTGTGGTGGTAGGTGACTTTGAGCTTCCCAGTGTCTTCGCTAGCATTACTGTCGGAATGACCGACGAGAGATCCCTTCCACTGGAGAATGGGTCAGTAATTTAAACAATGTTCTAGTGCGGATAATAATGGGCTAGAGCGAGACGGGTGGATGAAATGGTGCTGATCTCAAGGGAAGGCGCGGAGAGGAGATCAAAACTTACGTGGTCGCGGAACTTGTTCCAGGAGACAGTAACCAAGTTAGAACCATGGGTGATATCGAGAAGGCCATCATAGTCATCCTTTCCACCAACCAAACCCAAGCTATAGAATTCATTGTGGTCGATCCAAACATTAACAGCGTTATCCAGTGAGACTGCATCACCTTTCGCCTGTGGGCTGAACTTAAGGTTTCGGATGATAATATTGCTAACATCACGGAGCAAGAGACCGCCATTAACGATACCGGAGTTGGAGCCGACGCCAAGAACGGAGGTACCACTCGGAACTCTAAGGATACCGCATCCACTCAATAGACCATTAACCTTGATAACACCGCCACTAGAAAGAGCGCTAGACAAAGCCGAGCAAGAGGTCACGGTAACGCCGCTGCCGGAGCCACCTCCGGTGGTACCAGCTCCATACCCCGCAAGTTGGTTGACTGGAGCACTGCCGCCACCGCCGCCGCCAGCAGAGGTGGTCGTGGTACGAGTCGTGGCACCAGTCGTAGTTGTCGCTGCAGTTGTCGTGACGGCACGGGTTGTTGTGGCCAATGTGGTAGTTGGGACAGAGCCTCCTGTGTAATGGCATGAGCACTCCGCAGAGAGCATGCTAGTCTTGTAAGAGCAGTGGCTAGCCCATGCTGGGAGACCAGCGGTCGCGGTGACGACGCTGCGAGTGAAAGTAGCGCAAAAAGGGGAAGCGGTTGCCGTCTGCGACTTGATAAAGCTGGCGCAGCTATTGCTATTGGCGTTCAAGCAGCCGAGGGCAGCCGGCAAGAATGCCAACAAGTAAAATTGTTCCTTTTGAATATACATTTTTACTATTAATCAAGTGGCCGAGCCTTGAAATATAGACGTCTTGGTAGCGAGTGCCTGATTTGCTAGTAGTAGTTCCTTGACGGTTGGTGATAACTAGAAAAGAGAAACCTGGGTATGGCAGCCGACAACCATTATATACTCTGATAGCGAGCGATAATTTTCTCGATATCATAGATTCTCATAGAATCTGCGTAGGAAAAATAGAGCTTCTGGGCTGCGATTCGAGGACGATATTTCGCCGTGGTACCAGAATCAGCTCATCCCAGTCAACAATAAGAGTGCTTCAGAGCTCGAGAGTGGTTGTGTGGCAGCCACTTTGACCCAAATTTGGATGACTACGCTTGCGGGTTGTACGTTGTTCCAAAGTTATCGCTAACGTTGGGAACAGATTGGGTGCCATCGGCCAATTAACGTTAACCCTGAGAGCGATGATACCATCCTACCCGTCCCTTTGGCCTCCAAAGCTATTGGTGTGGACGCGAGCGGGCTGTTTTGGACATATTGCGTTGCAGCATGGTGTGTGACGTTGGGGTGCCACCACTCAATACCAAATATCATATCTATCATACAAGGCCAAGCAAGGGCATCATATATGTCTGGCCGGCTTGGCAGATCTACAAATTCTCGTCCCTTGCACCATATTTGCTCCTAGGATAAATTTCGGGAGCCATATATTGTACAATAGCATATAGCTAATAAACATCATAAACAGGTTACTAGGTACCGGTGCGGGTTAAAAAGGCAATCGGTTGGATCCGAGTCGTAACGATCCTGGGGTCCTCGGCTACACAAATCCCGAACTTTAAAACCTTGATGGAACCCAAGTAGGGATTGTACCTGGCCTCAGTTTGCACGAACCCATCGTTGGCTGAGCGTTTGTGTAAAAAATGATAATAATAATAAATAATAAAACAAAATAAAATCAAAAGTCGCTCTATAGCTCTACTCACTTCTGCCCTTACCCGCTTATGGTTCTGCTCAAGATAAATTTTGAACCCATCTCGAAATTTTCCGTGGAGAATTCTCCAGATTCAATGTGAAATATTTTATTCCTGGGAAAGTTGGGCGAATCTGCGCCCCACCACCCCAGCCTTTCTGCGAGATATAGGAGAAGAGGCATGCACTAGCCAGTATGGGGTGCCAGCTTCCCCACCAAAAAAAAAAAAAAAGGGTGGAGATCGAAAGGCAATGGCGTTTTTAACGAAGAAAACTCCGGGCTCTAGGATGGGCCTGGATCAGGAAAAATAATTACCGAAGCTCGGCACATCCTCAAACACATTAACGGTATCGCGGGCCGGCTTTTTAGTTGAGTTGGCGACTCGTGGTTCCTTCAATACCCAACTCCCCGACCACAATATCAGACGGACAATTTAAATTTATGCTTGTATAGAGGTTGAAGGCCACGACTCGTGCTTGTTAGGCTTTGTAAATAGTGAAGCCAAGCTAGAGTATGCACCTATAATAACTAAAAGAGCTAGTTTTTCGGGCGCCCTCCGACGACTGAGGATTCAGTATAATTTCTTATTACAGAATTGTCCCTTTAGACAACTACTTTAATAGACGGAAGAAAATCAATATAAATGCAAATGCATCTCGTCCAGCATTATCGCCCAGCCCAGAAACCAAAATTAACCCTCGTAATCTGCGAAAATGACATAAGCCTTTATACCCGAGAACTTCGGACGGATTTACACGAATATTATTGTTTCCCGAGTTTCCAAAATCCAGGAATCGGACGGATATCTCTCGTCTTCAACAGACACAGAACCCCATGGTCTTCCGAAACGCCAAGCGAAATCGCAACCCCTGCTTCAATATCTTCGCGTTGGAGGATGACGAATCTCACGACTGAAGAATCTGTCCCCGGTTATCTAGTCTCTCACCATCTTCTGTTCATCATTACGCCAACATGCAGGATTCTGCCTTCAATACACCGTAGATGGCTCGTCGAGGTACGGCAACCCATATCCGAAAACCTCGGAGTTATGTAGATTAACGATTGAATGGTTTCTAGGTTCTCGTAATAATGTTAGAATAATATGCACTAAAATTCAAATAAGAGTTCCAGCCTAAACAAAGCCACAAAGCAAGTCCTCTATTCAAGAACCCACTAATTAACCCGTCTCGCTGACCATCGTCCACCGCAATGCAGGCGCCAAACTTTGTGCGACAGTCCTAATGTGGATGTTGCAAGTTGAGCTAACAACACATTCTATTTTTGCCTGAATGCCCAAATATACTATGAGGCCGTATCTCAGCTGACATGCGGACCCCAAATTGGATATGATGGGAGAATGAACCGGCGCCGTAGTCGGGATGGAGAAAGGTTCCTACCTTTAATATGAGGTAGCTTTGATGCTGATATTGGCTAGGGACTCGAACTATTCTCACGCTTGGGACCAGCATATGTGCTCATACGGATCCGCTCATACGGATCCGGCCAAACGATACTACCTTGAGGAAAACGTAGTGCCATATCCCCTATCTGCATATCAAAAATTTGCTGCATTTTCCCGTGAAAAATGACGGTGTGGTAAGATGAGGAAGCCGGACTCCCTAAAACTAAAATGCCAAAGGGTTTTAGTCTCCTCCTCTCATTACACGGTACACAATCGAGATGGAGGATCTCCCTTTGTATCAAGCATTAGTTGCTTGGTGAAATCCTAGCACCTAGCAACCCAAGTTGCCTATAGTTAAAAATTTCAATTAGCAGTATACACTGAAGTTTACTGTTCCTAAACATGGTCATAATTGTTTCTAATGGTGACTTTGATATCACAAAGCTTTCCATAGAGACAAGTTCGACCAGACAGACAAATAGCATCATCCAGAAACAGTGCAATACTGGAGACACAGTGAAGAGACCATTGGCAAGCCAAGAGGGCCTCATCTAATGCTACAAAAATAAATTTAATAACATGTCATCGGATAGATGATATCAGATCTATGAAAGATATCAGTAGCTACACGGCACAAATAAGGGATACTATATAGGCTTACATTAAACTGAAAAGAACAGACTTGGAGGTCATCGGAATCAGCTTGAGTAATGTAGCTTTGGGTTATCGGGGTACTTACTACTACACTTGATCTAAGAGTAGAAATAATTGTTAGCATCATGGTACAAATTGAACAGTTATGGTGTGGCTAGAGTGGTGTGTAAATACCTAAGCCAGAAGGCAAAGAGAGCTGGGAGAGGAAAGAAAGAAAGAGAAGGAATAGAGGGAAAGGTTTTTGGAATCCATTTATATACTTAATTTCTTTCAACGCATTTAAAGGGAATCTTACACTGCCTTTGTGCGTCTGACTTTCAAAAATAATCGACGTCCCAGCAACTTTTTCTGTCACTCAGGTTCCCTCTAGTCTTTTTCCAAACCGAATCGCATAAGGATGTTTACAAAGATGAATATAGCAACTTCTCCCTAGATTACTTGTTCATGCATTTGGCGGTGGATGGTCTGCACATGAAAATCCAAGTCAAGAACTCAAAACTCAGTGTTACATCCTTCCTGTATACCAGTTACATTGTGAGTAAGCACAAGCTCATATTTGCATTTGTATTGTTACATGAATTTGGGACTACTTTGAAGATTATTACCATCAAACTTGTGTAAATTTGATTCGAGAATATCGCTAGCTAAGAAGGATTCCTGTAGATTCTAGCTATATGCATTGTATGGTTATAAAGTGGCTTCTACACCTTTGGAACTGAACAACAAAATACTGTAGTAATGCTTGTTATCCAAGCTGCTCTTCAGGCTCGCTATGAGAAAGAGGCTAACGGCCAGAATCCCTCTATGGTTGTACAGCAGTAAATCTTCTATTGGCAGTCTTCACTACTGCCCCGCTAGAATATACGTACAGGTACCTGCAAGGGTGTAGTCGAGATCCTGGGAGAAACTAGATGCCCATCTAAGAGGTACAAAAAGGACGAACGCTGAAATTGTAGGCTGGGTGAAGGCCATTGAAGCTGTCTCTTAGAAGCTCCTCAGGTGGCAAAATATTCATCTTGCTTCCACATTGCTGAGACTTAAGCTCTGACCGCTCACATAACCAACGTGGAGGTACCGTGTTAAGTTATTCGAGCTAACCATATGGAATAGTATTTACAGTCGATATTTTGCCTATGGGATAGCGTTAAAGTATGCCTCCAAAAGGAGATAGACTAAGATTACTTCTGTCATAAACCTAGAATCAAGAGTCAGGCTTCTGCAGCTCCTTGTATGTATAGATGCGTTTCTCCAGCTCACCGTATAAAACTAAAGTTATATCTTTCTACGTGATGAAGTATCTAATAACGGATGTAACCCTCTCTAACTATTGTTCCATTCAGAACAGAATATGCTTATGGAAGATTTTTTCAGACTATATAATATACTATGATATAGTAGCATTTTTATATCCTTCATGGTGATTCATTACAAAGCTTGAAATTTGTTCTGAATTCTCCTCGGTGTCTTTCGGTCATTAGGCTATTGCTCTCAACACAGCTGTAAGAAGAGATTTCACAATGAAAACCTTGTAAGAATGAATGTCGCCTATAGCCCCTCTGATGGGTCTTAATCCAACTCTCCTTCATTCTAGCTAAACTGGGGACATGGCGTTTTCTGGCGAGAAATCTTCGTTTCTACAACATTTATCAATTTTTCTCCATGGAACGGAGTCTCATAGAACGCTTTCGCCATTCCCTCCCTCACACCGGAGGGTTGAACAGACAAATCACCGTTAATACTAAAGGAATGTCTAGCTGTCCAAGGAAGTTACTAGCTTGTGTTTATTCATTGCAAGTTGCGCGTGCGGTACAGCTCCACTAAGTATTCACTTATCATCATGATGCATGAAGCTATTACCATACACGCAAACATTTGGCAGATTCAGATTATTGCGTTGTGACACTGTAGAATCCTCGCCACCTAGGCTTTATATATGTATTTGTATGCATATTTATTCAACGATTTTATTTTATTTTTAGCCAATTGTGGCCTATCTCATATATCAATGGTCTAGTCAACTTTAAATCGGCGGTCCGGAATCTCGCACTCCAAACAACTGCCCTCAACACCTTTTCAGTATCTTGCTCTTAGATAGCAGTAGCCGATGTGGTATCCCTATTTCTTTACATGCATCAGCGTTTGAGGCCACATCTTGTACAACCGGAATACAGGGCCTAAGGTTGGTCACGGAAAACGTCTCGGGTAATTTTACGTATAAATGTTACTCGGCGACCTCGACTAAGCATTCCAATTTTATACCAACTTTCTATGCCGCTGTTGTCGGAAAAGCAAGCCTAAAATGACACAGCCCCATGGCATTGCATTAGCTATCTCGGCTTATGGCGGCTCTTCGAGAATATCCGGCATACCAAGTAAGAACTAAGATTCAACAAGACCTTAACAATGCAATGAGGATACACGATATATTTGTCATTGTCGCTGAAACCCCGATTAAACGACTGCCAAACCTTTAGGGCACTTTGAAACAGTCAAGTGTTATCTCATAGCTAAATATATTATAAATTACTACCCGCGGAGGAGTCGGGAAAATGTGTGATGAGACTTGAATACTACTGCCAGTTTAGATATATGTACCAACACATCTCATATAATCCATCCTCGCGCTAGCTTAGTAAATCCCAAATTCCAGCACGCCCTTAGGATTACTAGCACTCACTATAGTACTAATGAATGTTGAGCGACATTTATGAACGATAATTCAAGTAGGCAAAAATTGAGAAATCTACGTATTGTCGATGTAGAAACTTGTCGTGGATCTGAGGGCCCGTCGGTTAGCTACGTTGGATGACAGCAGCCTATGAAATGGAGCTCAGCCCATGAATCAACGCCAGCCCTGGCTTAGTAGACGATCATGAACACCGAAAACCAGAGAATTACTAGCCTCGAAGGCGTTGCCCTCTGCCTAGGCAGGCGGAATCTGGAAAGGGCCTAAGGAATATCGCGCTCAAACTTGATATTGATCCAACTGTTAGCTGGAGGCTCAGTTGGTATGCGCCCAGCAACAACAAAGCAGCGGTAAATCGACACCGCAGTATAACATCACGCATAGACTCGACTTAGCCACTAAATTGAATATGCTAGGTGGAGATTGAAGGTACAGCTCTCTTTCGCCTGTGAGACGGCACATGCATGAGCTCACTTAGCATCACTAGGCCGGATTGTACTTTAGTCGACTTGCACTGCGAATGCTCGAGAAGGCTTAGCGGTTAGGAGCTACCTGTCACTTAGGGACCATGCACTATGTTGACAATATTTTAAAATAATCATTGGAAATCTATTTTATCACGGCTGCATCCTAAATTTATTTCCGAAACGCAAGCATACACATCTTAGTAAAGTTGACGCCCTTCGTGTCATTTTGTTGCACACATACTGTCTCAAAACCTACTATCCGAATTGCCTGGCAAGCCAGAAGCTGTATCCGGTGGAAAACGAGTAGAAAAATATACACCCTTCAACTATTGGGCTCGCTTCACCCGAGTTAAAACGCCGCTTTAACTTATCGAACTAGCCTGCGGATGCAAGATGAGGGTCTTTGCTCAAGTTTATTTTGCTCTTCACCTTCTGAGCAGTATAGGCGCTCTCGTGATCGATCCCACGAATCTCTCACTAATTTCAATATACAATGCAGGACATTGTGCCAACTCCAAACCCGATCTGCCATGTGAGGAGAGGCATCTCTATCAACGGATGGCGGCCCCGTTGTCCTCTCCCCCCGGAAAATTGCCTCCCAATACCTTCAGTCAACCTATCCGCAAAGGCCCAATTAGGTCTCCAAGGAAACAAAATTTACCACAAAATAGGCCCGTGGCCTACCGAGTACCCAACCGCGCAGAGGAGCCCAAATTGGAGCCTCAAGAACCTGGCGTGATCTCGATAGCGGGGCAGAAACTAAATGAAAATTTTTTTGCTGAGCGCCAAAAACTACTGGACGAGCTAAACGCCCCTCCTCGAAGCATTCAGGCTATTCAGAACAGAGGTGCCGAAATAATAAGAGAATTTCGGGTTGGAGGCTCGTTCGTCAATAGTAGGGTTATGTATCCTGAAAGAAGTCCGGAGCTATACCTTCGAGAAGAGAATCATAGACTAGTCAAGGACTCAGAAATTCACCTGGAGGATAAGCAACTATACAAGTACTATAAAGAAAAATCCGCTGGCCCAGAGAATTACGTTAAGCCCTTATTTAACGATTACCGCGAAGTATCAATTATGTCTTCGCAGAGATTATTCCAGAAGGAGGAACCCAAAGTCCGCGAAATAACCAACATTCCGAGCAAGATGGTGTCCGCTAGTATTTCCAAGAAAGACAACAACGCCATTATAACTTTGATGGACGAAACGCTTAACCCCAATCTGGGAGGCTTGATTAGCGGACCTTCCCGAAATGTACGCTTGGAAGACGGGTTAGCAGATGTGCTTAAAAGGGGCTTCGGTGGCGACCCGCGAAATTTGGAAACAATCCAGATATCTCTACCTCTAAATAATGAAGTATTCCGAGTATCTGATCACCTGATGAAGAAGGGAAAGGTTGATATTGAAAATTTTCCAAACGGGGTGGTTCTAACCATAAAGGAAAAACCACTGGAATCTGACAAGTTTGAAGTCAAAGATTACGAACTTGCATTGGGTATGAGAGAGGTTGATACAGTGGCAGCCACGTTGTACCAGAATAAAGCAATGTTCAACAATAAACATATCGATCGTATTTTCTTTCTGCTCAAGGACGATCTACCCTACATATTGCTCCGATTAGGGGGTGCTAAGCAGAGTGGTGGGGCGTGAGGGATGTCCCATTAACTAAGTGATATAGTCTGGAAAGTTTATAGTATATGGTTGTGACTGTGTTACCCTATACTACTTGCTGTATTCCCGTCTAGGTATGGTAGACTAGTACTAGAAAAATCGATCCTTTCTTAGAAATATTAATACCCCCCTCGAAAGTATTGCTTCAGCGTATCAACCACAAGTTCTAGTAGTTCCAAGATCAGAGCAATTGCGCAGATTAATAATCTAGATATGTTCCACATTCATGGTGGGTATCATCTGCGCCCTACCTACCTGTATCACTAGCTACATATACTGAGGTGTTAGCCTGCGAAATGAAATTATTCTGACACCAGAATAGAAGACCCGAGACTCAGTAGATCGGCAACTTTATTGTTTTATGAGATAGTATGGTGTAAGGAGATAAAGCCAGCCACCTTTAGGCTCGAATTTCTGTAATACTCTTGACTTAAAGGTGCCCATTTCGAAGGATTTTAGCATGCAAGGCTTAGCTTACCCAACAGGGCTCAGTCAGGCATAGTCGTGACACAACCTTACCTGGCGGTAATTCCGTACCTCTATAACTTTAAATTATATTAAAAGCTTGTACATTGACAAGCGGATTAGCATTTTTAAATTATAAAACTCAATGCGACTAGCAAGCGGCAGGAAAATATGTACAAATCTCTGGTGTTTGAATGAAAGGAACTACTAGAGTTGACGCTATATATACGTCTATTTTTTTACGTGACATAAGCCTGGATTGCGTGAGCCTCTGTTGTGATCGAATATTTCATGCAATGGCCCCTGGCGCACGGTGTGACGATGGGTAGATTTAGAAACATAGAACATTAAGTTTTCGCTAGTATCAAGGTAGCGCGATCGATCGTGATAACTCGCTGACGAGGTGTGCCTGTAGGCTAACATGTGCATGATTTGTTCGTGGCAGAGAAGTAGTGCATTCCCTTGGGTATACATTCCTGTGAAGCATGCGTGTTCTAGAGCGTGCTTAAGGGGAATATATATGAGGCTTCTCAAAGTTTAAACTGCATTCGCTTAGCTCCCAGTACTCCCTTCCCTCTCTGTCAAATCGTCTATCTAAAACATAGTCCTTCAACTCCTCTACAAGTAAATCAAATCTCGTCACCACAAATTTGCGGAATGCAAGTTAAATTAACTACCTTCTTTATTCTTATTCTCCTCGGGGCTAGTGATGGCTTTGTCGCAAGAGTCTCCACGGACGTCGCAAACTCTCTTGTTTCTGTCCGCGACAGCAGCAATGGCGACCAGAAACTACCCTCTGTTGACTTGAGGCACCTCTTTGGGCGTGCTGGAGTGTCGCCCCCAAAGAGTCCCACAAGTCCCACTAGTCCTTCAGGGTCTCGTGGTAGAGGCAGAAGCCGCGGTGGTGCTCAGCGACGTCGCAAGGGTAGTAGCAGTCACCAAAGTCCATACGGCCGGCCTAAGACTCGTTCCCAGACCAAAGCGGAGAAAGGGAAAGCAGGCGCTGACCCGCTTACAGTTGATACCACTAGAGATCCCATGGACATTGACTCCGAGGTGGTCCAAAGTCCCTCAATCGTTAGCCCGATGGAAAGAGTCAGTCTTGGTGGTGTTGCTGGATCATCGCGGGAGCCAGTGACGCTAGGTTTTGGTGATATAGAATCAGGCCCCGGATTTGCCAACATGAAGTTAGGGTGGCCGGAGATGCACAAGCAGTACCGGCTGGAACTTCAAGACCTCACCGGCAGGAACCTTCCTCCTAATTATTTCAACGACCGCATAAGGTTAATCGATGAAGTTGAGACCCCAAGGCTAACTTTAACCAACGCAATCGATAGCAACCAAATTCGCCTTTACGGTCGTAGGGCCCTCAATGATATGAATGCGAGATCGGTGGATACGCCTGACCGGCCTGACTTTGATTTTAACGCCGCACCAAGTCTGTACATAATCGAGGGGGGGCCACAACGCCGCGGAGAAGCTGCTGGCAACGGATTAGCCGGCCAGTGGAATCCTAGTCCACCTAGTTGGCGACTCTATGATTCTCATAGAACGGGCATTCTGCCAGCTGCGAAGCCCCCGGCAACAAGGGGTGGTGGCGATGGAGACTCCGAGTCGGAAGGCGATGGTCTTTCGGAGTACAGCGACAGCGAAGAAGCGCAATTCCAATTTTCACCGGATTATAGAGAAGGCATAGTATCTAGTAGATATTCGGTTCATAAGGATCCTCCTCGAATCGGAACCCAGTTTCAGATGGCCAGGGTTTTTACCTCCTGGCGAGACAGAACCGTTGTTATTTCGGACATAGATAAATCATATGACCCCAATATAAACGGCTTGCTAGTAAGCGGTCGCCAGCTGGAAATCTCAGATGCGGTCACCGCAATAGTCCACAGGAATTTAGGTGGCAACGCTAACCGTATGCGAAATATCAACTTTGTCCAACTCGAGTCTGTAAGGAATGCTGAGGCTCGTCTCGTCGTGGATGATGTCCTCAACGACCTAGGTCGCACTAAAGTTGAACTCCAATACGGGGCCGTAGTTTCCATTAGATTGGATACGAACCCCGCACAGTTCGAAAAGATGTTGGGAACAAGGATCCTTCGGCCTATTTTGCGAGCTTGGGGAGAACACAAGCAAAAGTTTGGCGATAAGGCCCCAGATACTATTTATCTCACTTACGGGAAAACCAGCCCATATATTGGGATTAGCTTTAGGGACAGAACTGCCGGCGCGGCTTAGGGGAGGAATTTTCCCTCTATATAAATGCTAGTGCTGAGCACATACGGTTGAAGTGCACCTGGTTTGCGTATAGGTCCGAGAAAACTTACTCTAAAAATTTCGAGCGGGCTTTGTAGATTCTACAGTACTTACATACAACGATGCCTATGCACTCAAGTATAACCGTAAGGCCTAGCTCTCTGTGATGTCCTCTTACTTATGCTTCCTTTCTTTTATTTTAGTTTTCTTTTATCTCCTTGTATTTTATTTTCTTGTCTTTTAACAACCCCCCCCCCCCCCCCC
>LDUD01000104.1:80723-117280 GCA_012184295.1 Dactylella cylindrospora
CTTTGAACGTAGGCACGCAAACTAGCTTGCCACTGGATCCCGATTGGGTGCCTATCGGATCCCGTGGGAGTCTTCTCGCCCGTCTGTAGAGCCACGCTTCAAGTGTTGAAATTCTCCATGAGAATCTTATGAGTACGTAGTCGAAACGATTAGACCAGGTCGTGAGATGGGCTCATGTCGAGTACCGTTTGGCTCCTTCATATTGTATTGGTTTCGTCTACGGTAATTTTTTTTTGTCTCTTTGTAACTGTATGCTGCCCAATCGAGAGAAAATAATGGCCAATCTAGAGGCGCCAGAAGACAAGTACTAACCAAATGGTAGTGCGTAATTTTCAAAACCAAAACACTGTCCTTAAACATTAAAAAAGATGCTATCCAGTTTATCAACCCGCGTACTATCTAAGTCATGAAATCTAGGCCAGAATAAATCCCAAAGCCATCGTATTACAGTAAGACGGCAATTTGCTCGAATCCTTCTCCAATATATCAGTCCTTGCTACTTCGACGCGAGTAAGTACAACCTCACAATCAAAGCGCCGCCACGTTCAGCCCGTCGCTTTCACGACTTTCGGGTAAAAAAGCCGTTCACCATATCTTCATCTTAACATCAGGTGTGTAGAAGAAGGGACTTGTCACCGGAGCCTCTTTTCGAGATGTGTCTACATTACCATAGGCAGCCATTCAAGCCTAGTATGGCCTTGTCCACATTAAGGACAGCATTCACGGGTTAAGAACAGGAATTCCAAGGAGCAGAGTGACACCAGAGTATCTCGATTGCGTATCTCCACTCACGAAAAATTTAAGTACCGTAGAAGCATAGAACAGGCGGGCTTACGGTCGCGTTCGTCGACTGTCGTTGATGCAACTCTTGTCGGTCGCCATACAGGCCACCCTGTAGGCGATTGTACTACTCATGTCAGTTATCGAGTTACATTAATTGCCAATGTGGAACTGACTGTCACAGCGGACCCTTACAGAAGAGTCAAGTCATACCCGTATGTCGATGGCGACACTAACAGTTATCCTAATGCGAGAACAATACGCGAGACACACGAACGCGAACTACCCGAGACTGCCACGAGGCGCCGGTCGGGAAAGTTACATCAACGGATGCCGTTTTCAGACCATTGGATCGTGTTTACAAACTAATTCAACGGCCAAGGTCTCTGTTTGTCTCTTCCGCAGACCCTCCCTTACTCCTCGCTGTAAGGCCTCTAAGACTGTCAGTGTTAAAGTGTGAAGTACTGTATCTACCCTCGTGGACGGTATAATCGATAATAGTCCTAGCGATCGACCGTCTCCGCAAATTACGGGTACCGAGAATTACCGCAGACTATACCCACCATCCTAACCTCGCTTATATGGCCGGAGAGGTTGCTACCACGTTCAAGATTCGATAGCCACCAGTAATCACTTCGGCGGACCTAGTAATACCCGAGTTACCTCGAAACGCGCAATTCCAGAAATGCAATTAGGCTAACACAAGGACAATCTAGGTGGAAACCAAGCGCCTATTAAACCCGAAAACATCCCACCGTTGTGCCTATGCTTACACCTTGGACGGTGCCCGTGTCCCGTACAATCCTTATAACGAGTAGTAGCGGGGTCCACTCATGTTAGCCTCCTGGAAAGGCTTTAGAATTCCTAACATAGACACGCGCAAAATTGCTTTAGCCATTTGGAAGAGTACCGTTACGGACAGCACACTAAGATTAGATAGCTAACTATTCTAGATTTCATCTTGTATTAATACCCCTCACCATCAATTCCTACATTGCCGGGTTTATGGGGGGCGAAGGACAGCTATTCCAATATCGCCGCCGAAGATTCGCCATCCGGAACCCTTCTAAAATCCTCGCGGCCAGAGAGCTATTTGAAAAAATAGCCGATGAGGTCGCAGACATTGCTACCGCTATCTCGGAGAGGAATGATAACATACGCAGATTCTACCGCGCACTCTGGATGGATACAAATGCTTCAGAATAAGGCTTCCTTACTGTTACCTTCCAGCCCCTCCTCCTACTCTTTGTCTCTAAGGATTTGGCCCGATACATCTTCCTAAAAATATATTATGTCTACTAAAGTTAATCCCTCATCTTGAAGCTGTCTTTTTAGCAAATTTTTACTGTGTTTTCTTTCGCTCGTTTTAGCCCAACGGATAAAACCACTAATTTCTACTATGATATACCATCTGCATCCGACATCACGCGGTCTACCAACATTTTAATGTTTCAGCAGGAAATGCCCGTCGATATTCCTAGAGCCTAGGAAGGTGAATCTTGGCGAGGTAATGGTCACTAAGGAAGCTAAGGTTCGGGTCTAGATCGAGATCTAGATCTAGAGCCAAAAAATCAACAAGCGAAAGCAAAAAGAAAACTATAGAGAATGAATCCAGATCCGGGACTCGAACCCGGGTCTCTCCGGTTCACTCTTCGGCATCTTGAGATGCGAAGTGAGAGCGGAGTATTCTAACCCCTGAACCAATCTGGATTGAGTTCTGTTTACCACAAAGGGCGTAGTAGTTCGAAATGCCTAGATAATCCCTCAAGCTTTAGGTCAACACATACGTCGGTGAGGAAACGTCATCATAACCGCAACAACTCCAGGTGATAGAGTTGTATTAGCTACTTATATATTAGCCGTTAGGGAGTGAGATCCAAATTCTTAATTTACGCATTTACTAAGAGATACGCACAGGACTCGAGAAGTTGTGAGAAGGGTATAATAAACTTTGAAATGTTATCCCGGGGTATCATATGGGTATCATAGCATCCAGCCAAAACCAGCAAACAGCTAAATACACGGAAATAATGGCAGGTATCAGAAATATATACTGTATCTTTTGCAAGACCTCCCAGCCTAATGGAAGACTCAATCCACAACCCCGTCGCTCATATATACTCAAGAGTCCGCAAAGGCTCTGCCTCTCCTCTCCTCTCCTCTCCTCTCCCCTCTCTCCTCGGCCTACTACCATTCACAATCCGCTTTCTTCAAGGCCCTAGGCCAACACTTTACATGGTAGGCAAGAGGTAGAGCATACCCTGCCACATCTCCTCACCGGATGGTTTAATCTGGCTAGCTGGGAGAACGAATCCAGAAGAACCACCGCTGGATGGTCTCAACTCAATGCACCAGCTGACCTGAGCCTTTCCGACATCCTGCATCCAATCGGTGCTTCCACCAACAGCTTTGTACAACGTCGGGCAGGTAGCACCAGAGGTAAACCTTGTTCCGTGGACACCGCGGACAGCACTAGCGGTTCCTTGAGCAAGGCCGATCTGGTATTGGTAGTTGGACACCTGTCGGTTGCAGTCATATCCGTATGGGAGGAGGATAAGCTGACTGAAGCTGTGCCAGTCAATGTAGGACTTGATGCCCTTGCCGGCCGCGAGGGTTTGGGAGAACTTGACGAGGGCGGTGATTTCAGGGGTGCTGCCGGCGGCGGTACCGCGGAAGGTCTCGCTGCATGGGTCGGTGGAGGATCCTCCAGTCACGGACCATTGGTATGGCCAGTTGCGGTTCATGTCGGTACCAACGCAGCTGTTGGAAGGGTGCGGGACACGGTTCTTGCGCCAGAGACGGTTGGTAGTTTGGGTGTAGACGAAACCTATAGAGGGTTAATATCCCAATTGATATGGTATTTTTGGAGAATCAAGACTACTAACCATCTGGATTAACAACTGGAAGGATATAAAAGTCATATTTGTCCAGGATTGTCTTGACAGCAGTGTCGTTTCTCTGGTATCCGGTGATGAGCTGGTAGGTCAAGTACTCGACGACCATGGTTGTGACCCATTCCCTAGCATGAACTGTTCCGTGCCAGTAGACAGCTGGCTTGGATCCCTTTCCACCGTTCCCCCAAAGGTGGATTCCGTTGATCGGCCTTCCCTGGTAGGACTTTCCAACTTCGAATAGCTCAGAGTTGGATGTGAAACCGGCTTGAACGTCTACGAGCCACTGCTGGTGGTCAGCGAATGGATGATAGGCGTTGAACCAAGTCAGGTCCGGGAATGCGGTTGCACTAAGGTCGGACAACGCTGTTTCTAATGTTAGCATAAAATAAATCATGCGGGACTCCTGCATTAACTATGCAGATACCGATAAATATCGATAGTGATGTGAGCAATTGGGACTTACAAGAAACGGCCTTCCTTCCGCTATCGGGGAAGAAACCACCCTCCTCCTTAATCGCCTTCCCCAGATCTTCCAAAAGGAGATCAAAGTCAAAGCCCAGCTTTTCGAACTTTGGAACATCTTCAGGAGCGACTGCGACCTCGAGGTGTTCATGGGCGTTGCAGCTGTAAGGAACTGCCTTGAGCCCTTTCAACAACTTCTCAACTTGGTCACCCTCGCCGTGGGTATCAATGCGGAAGACCTTGTATCCATCGTAAGAAACTGGCTTGTCACCAACAACTGCAGCCGCGGCTAGCGGGGCTATAAGAGAGAAGAGAGCGAGGAACTTCATTTTGAACTCGTGAAACCCGAAATGTATGTTAATGGGCGAATTTTGTTTAGAACCAGAAGGTTACCCTTAGGTGGATTGCCATCGACTTTATATATTCCCTATCCTTATGTCCGTTACATCAATGCTGATACAACCTCCTCGTATCCCCATTGTTCATGTCGTCACCTCATGCTGCTTAGAAACCCGCATCCAGCAGAGCGACGGGATCTCGTATCCACATCCATGATATCCATCTAGAAACTGCGTTTCGCCGACGACCCACCTGTAGTTCTAGGCAACTATTCTGTCGATGAAAACCTCAACCTGTCGTCATTCGAGAACACCCGTCAACTTAGTTTCTTAAACGGTGACCACCTGACAAAATGCATTCCTTTACGCTTTGGCGAGTCTTGGAGGGAAGGAAAGCGGATGGTGTTGTGCGGAGGTCAACACTCAGATTCTACCAAATCGGGTAGGTGAGGGCGTGCTTTACCCCAATTTATATGATACTCGAGAGACAAAGAAAGAAAGAAAAAAACAAATACCTACTATGCTGCGGTTCGTCGCGGCGTTTAGATATAGATATAGATACAACGGAGGAGATAATTCTTTTTACTAATGGTAGACGGTAACATGTTGTGGCCTGGACTTGACCAGGGAGAGAACAAGCTAGCAGCTTGGGGCGGTATCTTTCCATGGGCAGGTTGTCAAGAGGTTCGAGCGGTATCTAGTATTCTCGGCCTCAATATTTTGCCTACAAGCAAGCTGGTTGGATACAACCTGCAGCGATCCTCAACCCCTGTTATAATTTAGAGGAATGTAGCACCTGCATTCCATGCCCACTTGAGATAAAAGAAACCACAGATATATAACTGGCAAAAGATAAAGTTTCGACTCGCAAGAAAGCGTACCAAGAGCAAAAGCAAAAAGCACAAGCAAAAGTGCGGAGTCGATCGCGGTATGCATGGTAACCCTCCCCTTCCAGCTTGCAGGCTCGTCGCTCATATCTGCACGATGCAGGTAAACAACTCTCCTAATCCCGGTCTCAGATTTCTGCCTGGAACGAAAGAACAAGGTCCACATTATTCTTACTTTCCCATCCAACCTTCCAAATTATGTCAGTGCCCCGTTCCGGAACTGAAAAAAAGTGGAGCGATAACGCTTGAGCTTCAGAAAGCCGGGCAAAGGCGAGGCGCGCAGGTAGATTTGCATTGTCGTCCGTTTTGAACAATACCTCCGACATCAATGTTTTCCCGCTTAAAGAAATTCGTAATAGTAATAGCTGCCATCGGTTTACCTTTCTGAAAGCACCAGTTTCAACCAGATAATTTGGTGTCACTCTCGCATGCCTACCTATCTTGTGTAACTTGGGTTTTTTTTTCTTGGGAACATCGGGAAACGGAAGGAGCGAACGCCCTGAATGCACGCTAGGCTGCCTGCACCAAACACGGAGCGGCACACAGCATATGCACAACGCCGGCTTGCTCGATATGCAGAAGAAAAGGTCTAGAAAAGTATATTTTGGATTGAGGCCATTTTCTTGCAGATCAGAATCTTGTGATCCCGGAATATTCGCTAGGCTTGAATACGGTGACTAATTTCTAGAATGTTACCTGCATGTCCTGCCCCCACCCACTTTATAAGTAATGCACGAGACGGGGGAATGTGTTGTGGGGTCTCCGGCTTCAGATTTGATATATATTCAGGTGAATCTATATATGCTTCTGATAACTATACAGCATGGCTTGATACCATCTATAATGTTTGTCATCTTATAGGTTATTTTTCTGACAGAATAGCAACGCTGTGAACATCGTAACCCGGTCTTATCATCCTCTTCCGTCGGGAAAATAAGGAGTCCTGGATACCGCCGTAGTTTGCAATTGATCACTCCACAACTCCAGCAGCGACCGTTAGGCCATCCGCTCTTAAAACTATCTTACTGCCTTTCTCCAGTGGCAGCGGTGCCCCAGTTACCGAAATATTGACCACAGCCAAGCTTCCTGGCGCTATATGTCTTGGTTTTTTCTTAGTGATCGTACCGTTGCTCTTGTCCAATGTCGCAATCAATTTTGTAATCCTTCCCGATGCATTCAACCTACCACGATGGATGTCTATCATCATTGGTGTAAGGCTTTCGAAGGCTAAAATCTTAGCTTCGAACTCTTTGAGGGGTATAAGCGGGTTTTCTGCTTGGCATATCACGTCTCCGATCCTGTAGATAGTTAGTATGTTTCGAACCTGGTATGATTAGTTCAGAAAAATTAACTCACTTGAGATAATCGATCTCAATGCCTGCCAGATGGAGTTGTACATTGTTTCCTGCTACTGCCCATTCCGCCGTTTGGTTATCGACTTCAATTCCCTTGACAGTAGCCTTCTCGTCCCCTGGAACGGCTACTATCACATCCCCGATTTGCACATTGCCTATTTCTATCCGCCCTGAGATTGTAACCGGATTTGTCACCCCCCCTCTGTAAACATCTGCTATTGTCATCCGCAGCGGTTTCTCGATCGCCTTCGCTACAGGCTTTGCCGTTTCAAGCTCTTCAACTAATGTCGGGCCGCTGTACCAGGAGACGATACCCTCCTCTGGCCTTCGGACAATGTTGTCGCCTGTCAACCCGCTACAGGGGATAAAGCTCACATTCTTGGATTGGAATCCTGCTGTAGTGAGAAACTGTGACATCTGCAACTTGATCTCGTCGAACCTCTCTTTATCCCAGCTCATCTAAACGGCCGTTAGAAAACGATTCCAAGCTATAGGAGGTATAACTTACTAGATCAAGCTTGTTCACTGCAACGATTATCCGCTGTACACCCATGCTGCGTACTAGCAAAGCGTGTTCTTTTGTTTGCCCACGAATATTAAAACCTGCCTCGAATTCTCCTGGTGACGAATCTATCACGAGCACCGCGAAATCTGCTTGAGCCGCTCCGGCAATCATGTTGGGTATGAAATCCCGGTGGCCGGGCGCATCAAGGATTGTAAAGCGCCCTTTTTCAGTCTCAAAAGCATTGACTGCTATGTCTATCGTGACGCCTCTAATAGCTCGTCAGCGGATATAGCAACGGAAAGATCTCTAAAATAACCCCTACCTCGCTCGCTCTTCACCAGTTTGGTCTAAAACCCAGGCTAGTGCAAAAGAGCTCTTGCCGATCTTCTCTGCCTCTTGTTTGTACTTTTGTATTGTTCGCTCGTCAACAACGCCTGAATCATAAAGCAATCTCCCCATCAAAGTACTTTTCCCTGCATCAACATGACCTACATCACAAGAAGCATTAGGGAATATGGTTAAATCAATGACCGGATATCGCATACCAATAACTACCAAGTTTGCATTCTCTTTTCTCTTTGCCTTTGTCTTTTCGTATTCGGCAAGCACGTCAATCTTTTTCCGAATAATCTTTGGTTGCACGGGGGTATCGGCAAGCTTCAGGTTCTCAACGCCTTTTTGTATAGAAGCAGCAGCCGATTTTTCGGCCTTCGGCCCTTTATTAATCCCTGCCACCACAACCACCGTTAGGGCTGGAAGAGAAAAATTACGTACAAAACGACTTTACCTTTGCTCTGGGATTGGGCTGATAAGACGACGTCGTCCGGACTTGGTCCTTCGAATCCCTTCTTGGCAGCCGCTGCAGCTTTCTGGGATGGTGCTATCGAAAAATGGGTTAACTTGGATTCACCAGTTTGGTTGCTAAGTTCTACGGTGGCGTTTTCTATGCGCCACCCGAATAGCGACCTTGCGAAGTTCGAGGGTGGGGCTATTGGAGGCGGGTCTGGCTCTTCGCTCGAGGGTAGTGGCATCTCAATTGGTATTAACTCGGGTTCCTTTGACTTCTGATCCGGCTGGGTTGATATCGTGTCCGGCTCTATTGAAACGCTTGGTATTTCTTTGACTGGTTCCAACGGAGTTTGGCTGTTGGGCGTGGGAATAGGCTCAGTCTTCTTCTTAGATAGCTTATCGAGCAAAGACACAGCAGCCTTAGTTTGCGATGTCATGGTGCTAGCTGTTTCAGTTGCTTTTTTGGCCTTTGCTTTGTTGCGAGCTTTCGCTAGAGCAGCAAGCTTAGAAGTTTTTGCCGGCTGTGAAATCCCAGATCCACCTAACAAGCCTGTGGTTCTGCTACCGATGGGCATAGCCAAAGGCACCATCTCTCCGAGCCGACCCTGGGGAATGCCTCCGAACGGCGTATCATTCCAAAAGTCGCTAGTAATTCCCCTCAGCTTATAGCGGGATACCGACGAGGAAACTAACGCGAAAGCTTCCCCAGCGTAGGAGTCCTTGACTAATTCGGAATCAAAAGACGCTCAGAAATTGTGCCGAAGTGTATGCCCAAGATACTCACATTAAGAAAGCCCAATCATCTAAGATGCAACAGACCCAACCTCCTACATGCACCCCGACTCATTCAATAGGATAGAGGGGCCAACGAACCTTTAGACTCAGTCACCGCAGATTTCTTCTGTTTCTTCTTTTCTGTAGCCCCGACTTGATCTATGAAAGCCTATTCAGTCTCCAGTCTCTTCAAAGGAGTGTACCACCCCCATATACTTACTTAGAAGGTAAGTTATTGATTTTGGTACGTCGAAATAGTAGTACCAAAGTGTCTCTTCTATTTTCTCGTTCGTTATGGACGGAATATCGTCCCCGATCACCTCCCGAACCCGCCGCAGGCCTTCGGCCATCTTTACTGTGGTAGCGTTTGAGTCAATATGGAATATATCGGCGGGGATCTATAGAGGGGCATCGTGGGGTAACACCTTTGTCCGCGGGAGACATCCCTAGAATGCGAAAACCAGTGGTTAGCATCTGCATTTAGAGGAAGTACTATAGAGGAGAGCAGCGTTTTGGTCGTATACATACCCTCGTCTATTTCCTCCTCTTCATAGTAATCCTGCCCGTCAAAGTCGCCAAGCTCGTCGTCCAGGTTCATCGTTCGAACATTTTTGTGTCGCGACATTGTGGTTACGGTGGGGTTTGAGCTTCCCTAGAGCACTACTAGCAACAATGAGGGTTGCAGGAGGTAGACGCTGTCGGCGACTTCTCGGGATCGATGACCGAAGGTACTGTTCGCTGGAGACCCTATCAAATGGAGCTTGACGACTGTCTAGGTGTGCACCGTGTGAAGTGTCGACATGAAATTCATGTATCTAGGTGCTCTGCTCTATCTGCGCTTGTTGCTCAGACACAGACAGTCATGTCTTGGCACAACAACCATCCCCAACACACTTCCGTCACATCACAACACAAGAATTGATGAAGATGGAAGTGGGTGAGTAACCCGGCATGTGTGGATGCGTAGGCGCCTATGTACGTGCGTCGCCTGACGAATCTAGCTATCGAGAAATCGGAGGAAAGGGTAAAAAGACGATGCAGTCGGGAGATATTATCGTATACGGAGTCGGTACACATAATGCTGTTATATTGTCTTTATATATAATTTCCCGATTGGTTGGGCCCGCGGCCGAGGCCTTAGCTTTGCGGCCGGACATACCTCGGGTCCAACCGGCAGATATCGTGGTAGCTTACCTTCGTCCTCATATTAGACAGGTTAACGTTGCGTAGCACTGTCATTTCATATACGTCAAACGGTCGCGTATACTCTGTTTTTAAATGACTGTTTTGTGCGAAGACTAGTATACCTGTGTAACACTCTTCAAAACTGTAGTGACGACTAACGTCATAAGCAACGTTACTACGATCATGCAAATTCGAAAGCATACGCAGGCATGTCATGCCTTCCCTAGCCGCTTGATTTACATGCGGCGATGTGGTGTGTTACGCTACAATCGACTCCACTCCTAAGCTACGTAGAGTTTTGTTAAAATGAGCATATGAAAATCGTAGGCAATATTGTAGAATTACGTGATCTACTAGTAGATAACCTGTGTTTGTCAAGATTTATAAGCACTTAGTACCCCAAGGCTTCGCGGAATCTCGTGTTGTTGAGAGAATTGTGTATCACGTCGGCCGAGATGCAATGAAACGGCCGATTTCTCAAAGCGGTCGGGGGAATGGGGGAAATATAAATTGAGGCCAATTGAAGCTTCAGCGGCAAACTTTGTCTGCTTTAATGCCTATGCGCATCACCTATAGCAAGTATTTCCAACGTCAGTTAATTATAAATATCATTATCATTCCCCACTAGCAGCTTCCTTGCGATCTCAAAATATATTAAGGCCTATAGTTGACGATAACTCAAGTTTCTTAGGTCCCAGCAGCACAGCAACACAAAAAATGTCACAAACCACCGCAGCTAACGAGAAGGATGCTGCCATATACAAAATGGCAGATAAAGATGGTCAATTTCGACGTAAGGATTCACTATTTCGGTCCTTCGTTTTCTCAAATCCAGGTGCAGAGTTCCCCGCAGAAAGGGACCGATATGTAATTTTCACGACCTTTGACTTGCAGGGTATGGCGTGGTATTGCTTAGGAATGCTAATGGAATGAGACTAGGTTCTTTATTTAAACTGGGGGTGCCCATGGGCTCATAGAACAAACATCGTACGTTCCCTAAAGGGTCTCGAAGATATAATACAGCTGGTAGTGATGGATTTCACTTTAACGCCCGAAGGATGGTATGTCATTACCGATCTCTCTGATCTTGAACTACGTTAATTTGTTCCTAGGCTCTTCAACGGGAACTACGGTTCCGATCCAGTAGACCCGCTCTACGGTTTCACGAAACTCTCACAGCTATACTTCAAAGCCAACCCAAATTACGAGGGCCGCTACACTGTCCCCGTCCTGTGGGATAAGAAGAAGGAGACCATCGTCAACAATGAAAGCTCAGAAATCATCCGCATGTTCTACTCTGCCTTTGATAGCCTCCTTCCAGAAAGCGAGCGGGAGACCAGCAAATCCCATGGTGGCTACCTACCTGAAAACCTACGAGACGAAATTGAGGAGATGAATGAATGGGTGTATCACAAGATCAACAATGGGGTGTACAAGACTGGGTTTGCTGCCACTCAAGAGGCATATATGAGCAATGTTGTTCCGCTGTTTGAAAGCCTGAATCGACTGGAGAAGCATCTCCAGGACCGAGGAACAAAGTACCTCTTTGGAGATCACGTCACAGATGCGGATATTCGGTAAGTCCACAAAATGTCTACCAGGGGTTCCACGCGGAAGCAAATAATCTGACAATGTCGGCTATGGTCAGTTTATTCACCACTCTCATTCGTTTTGATGTGGCATACTACACAATCTTCAAATGCAATTATAAGATGATCCGATACGATTATCCTCAGTTGCACCGATGGCTAAGGGCCTTGTATTGGGAAGATAATGACGAAACGAAGGGGGTGTTTAAGAAGACAACATATTTTGAAACCGTAAGTGGTACCGCGGATATTCCTGAAGGCCAAATTCAGAACTAACTGGAAGGGTGAAAAGTACAAGCCTGGTTACTCAAAGGCGACGAAATCGGGCATCGTACCTTTTGGACCCGCGGTTGATATCATGCCACTTGGCGCTTAATCAGCCCCAATTTTAAGCTTGCGTATGAAAACGCGTACTGTTGTGGTTGTATTTTCGTGAGCAGCGATATACGCTATATAACGATCCCAGAGCCCACACATATATGGAAATGCTTCACTGAGGCGACTTGTGGTGCTACATGTAGTTAATTCAGCATATCTTAAGGAAGTATATGACTCCTGCTTTAAATTCATGCAACCTCTTGTCTCTTCAATACTTATTCTAAAAGCTAAAAGTTGCATCTTAGATAGTCGTAGTAATTTTCGTCAATGTAGGGAACCGTAGTTATGATGACTATAGGCCTTGCTTCTACGAAGACGTGAGACTTAATTACGTTGCTGGCGGATGATTCTATATTCGGCTGGGTTAGAGTAATTATTTGTCTCAGATCCGGACCTTGACTACCCTTAGCCTTGGCTGTTGACCATGAGGTTGCTACTGCGAAATAATAGTTCTCTCTCTCTAAGTATTTTGCATGCAGATGCTATCGCGACTCGAATTTTGGGGTTTTACGAGGCGGGAGAATGTTTGAGACTCTGTTGGACCATTCACTACGAAAGAAATCCGAAGCCATTTATATATATGCCTAGACTATTCAGATACTGATAGGTTTAAATAATTCATTATCTAGACGGTAGGCATCTAGAGGGTACCTCGCCTAAATCAGTGAAAATTCGATTGCATATACAAACAATATTCTAGTTAAGGGTACCTGGAATGGACCTAGCGTTCCTAGTTCTCTGTCGCAAATTCCTCAATTGTATGGGAAAGCGGGATTAATCCTCAAAGTCCTCCGCGCATAAAGATCTCGGCTGTAGGGCGGAGCGGGGCTGGAGCCTTGAGCTCCTAGTCCTGATTTTCCAACACGATATAAATCCAATACCCATTTAAATACTCGTTGCCATCAAACAATCTGTCTGCCGTTATCTCCTGAACTTTTGAGTTATAAAGGTAGTCAGAATTCTCGGTAAGAAGGCTGTTTAGCGCACGCCCTTCTAGGGTCTGCATGAGGAACTGCTGGATGTGGTCTCGGCCTGTAGCGCTGGTGATATTCGCGTAAAAGCGGAATCCTGACGATTCCTCTTCCCCCTCTTCTTCCTCATTTTTCTCATTTTCAATTTTTTTCTCATTTTCCTTTTTTTTCTTCTCTTCTTCTTCTCTCTCCCATTTCTTGCGGTCGAAAAATTCCTTTGTCGAATCAACTGTATATACAAACGAGAGTTCCCGTAAGGGCTTATCTCCACCCATGGACTTCCACGCGACGTGGATTATAAACTGTAAAAACAAATTCAGACGAGCGGCCTCCTCGTCGGGGCCAACGCAATACACGAGATGTTGTCTCGAGGCGGATACAAGAACTACGTAGTGGTCGGAATTTTCCTCTTCAAAATAATGCAGAATGTGAATCCGTTGAAAGCTTCTGGTAAGCTCAGGCCGGTACCCGGTGATTTTACCTATATCTGGCTGTAGTGGATGTAGCATATACCCCGTATCCGCAATGACTCCGATAACTTCCTGTTTATTCGCGTAAATAACCTCTTCAAAGTAGGACGCAGACACATCTGCTCTAGGTTCTGGTGCTCCTGAAAAGTTGAGCTCCACGAAAAGGTTTGCTCGCGTCTCGTGGGACCCATCTCTAGACGGATGAATTTCAAAATCGAATGAGATGGCCGCAATCTGAGCCCCTTGTAGGATGTTTGGGTAATTAGTTATCATATCGTCGATAGCCTGGACAACTGGAAGGCCAAGTAATGCCTTCCAATGATTGCTATTGTCATCCGCCAACATAGAAACGTGATGACTTTCTAAGTTCAGGGCATTCTCTCTGTGATAAAATAAATAAATCGGTAACAGGACATCGATAGTTTCTTGGTCAGTAATTTTTTGGATGGTAATGTACCTCAGTCGCACAACGCTAGAGCTAGGTGGTAAACCGGTGCCATCAGTCCAACACCAATGAAGCAGCGAATCAAGGCTTTCAATCAAATGTGAGATATGTCCTGATACCAGCGATATGTGTCTGTCCATCCAGGATACAAGTAAAGAGATGCCACGGAGCGAGGGAATTTCAGTATTTGCAGCTTCCATAACCGAAAAGACTTGATATGAATCGGGTTCTATCATGATATCTGTTCTGCCAATATCCTTGAGGAATCCGGCAGCGTTGAAGCTTCTAGGATCTGGTCTTCGCCAGCCTTGGGTCAACGTGTATCGGCTCTGTTGAAAAAGTACCATCTGCCCAGCCGGCCGCTGCATGCCCCTCTGTTTCCTCAAAGTAGCCAGTTCCCCACGCGCAAGAGATCTTTCGTATGGAGTAGAATAGCGTTTCGCGAGTTTGCCCTGGTTCTTCTCCTTTCTAGTACCGCGGCGAAGCAAAGCCTTTTGAAAGAAGGCCTCCCCGCCCCTCTTCGAAATCGACGCTTTTAGCTTTCCAGGTTTGAAATTTATATCTGGAAATCTCTTTTCTAGACCCTTAGACGTTATTGTTTGGAAATCCTCGGATACGCGGTGCCTGTATTGGCTAGGTCCATTAAAGCGGCAACTAGTCTCTGAGGAATGGCAACCTGAAAAACCCTTTTCGGCGTAATCGATGCTCTCTCTCGTATTAATCCCCCTAAAGTTCTGGGGCGAAACCAGCAAGAAAAGAACATGCGCCAACAAGGCTAACCATGGTGAGAGATGTTTGCTAGATAAATACATGCTTATATATACAAGATTGGAGTATGAAATTGGTATGTAGCGTGTTTTACATAAGTTTCTTTACTCTCCTATGTAGGAATTCGAAATGGCGGACGCATACACTAGTAGATAGCATGTCCAAAGAATCTAATTGAGGATGGAGTGGAGGTCAGGCTCGCCCCCCATTTAAATTGAATTACCTTCTTCTAGTAATACTCTATGAGTCAATACGCCGCATTCTGCAATTAGCCCAAGCCCCCATTATTGCTTGTTAATTTGAAGGATATAAGGGCACTTGGGTGCCTCCACAGCCCTTGCCTATCCATGGATCCACAACTATCCCGCCCAGGCTACTCCGCATTACGCATTACGAGAGAGCGGGTAGAATGTACTGCCATTTCTAAATAAGGTTTGTTATTAATTAGATTATCTATTTATATCTGCAACTGAAACTTGCTCGCAAGGCGAAGCGGCTTGTGTCGGTGGCTTTCTGTACTATTTCCCACCGGGACTGATTTGTACGGTTGAGCTTCTTTCGGCAGAAGCAAATTCGAAAAAGAGCAAAATTTATTTCACTTTTGACGGCCTGCTATATAAATTTACGAAAATGCTTGCGTCTGTTCCTCCATGCTCGCTTACCTATTACAAGACCTCCAAATCTAGTTAGACTAAACCCTCCCAGGAAACCCACGGCCCTTGCCCAACCTGAAGATGATAATGACCTGCCATGAATTCTCTTCCAATAAGTTCAATTCCAACTACAACACCATCTCACTCCGCCTTAGGCATGCTATATGCGCTAAATTTGGAGAGGAAAAGCCCTCCTTCAAACCCAACATACCCTAGCTTGTCCCTGCTCTTATTAGACTGGCAAACTCAGATGTTCCTGTAAGCCTAGTCTATTCGCACAATGCAAATAGCACTTCAAGGTCGATAAAGCCTGTAAGATCGCTTGTGCTTCTCATGAGGCTGTATACGCTGCTGCACTTTTTTTTGACCCTGTAGGTTTGGTTTATAACATTCCGCAGCCTCTCGGCCAACTCGATAACGCCCGAGTTCGCACGAACTCGACTAAGAAAGTTTACACACTTCTTCAGTCCCCGATAAATATACGAAGGGAATGGACCGCTCAAAATTGGATCTGGGGTATCGAGTAAAAGACCTCAGCAAAAACTCAGCCGCGGACGGGAGGATATGCCAATAACATAGCGCGACAGCCAACAGGCTTTGTGTTCGAAATATCTACTGACAACGAGATCAGGACTCAATACCAAGACCCCAGCCATATGGGCATACGTTATGGTCATAAGAAAGCCGGCGTATTTTCTATAGAATGTTAGAGCGAATACGAATAATATACGAAGGGTAGAGAAATTCCAACTACCCGGGAATTCAGGAACGCCCTCGCTCTGCTGATATACTTGAATAACACTAGTAATACATCACGTAGAAACATCAGACTTACTGGGGTAGCTAGCTTTGAATGCAGAATGGCACGAGATTTTTGAGACGACTACACAGGTTCGAACTCGTGCTATACATATACTACTATTACGCAACGTGTTTTGATACACAATATTTAAACCAGCACCCAACCTGACAACGGCCCAAAAGAGAATTAGTTATCTTTTCAAGTAGAAGTCGAATATCAACTAGGCAGAGACGCAGCTCGGCCCCATAGTCTAGTCAACTAACCGCGTTGCTGAATGGCAATGTCCAACATGCAATTCTCATTGCTAAGCCGTGCAACCCGACTTTCCTGAGTATATATACGTATATATACGTGGGATTCGTTGTATATGTATAAAACCCACTCCACATTAATCTATCAATCTACAGAGAGACGCCCATTAATAGCACTGGGAGGTTGCCGCGTTTCTTGACATTTGGCCTTCACTCAATTTCGGCACCAATCGAAAGCAATCATCCAAGGATTAACCACGGGCTAAGTATACCCAAGGTAAGCGACCATCTATAAGTCTATTGGCACTGTAGACACCAAGGCAGGCGCGATAGTGGGCTAGCGAGTACTAGGGGGTATTTATTTATCGATTACTAAGCACCAATATACATAAGTAGGAATATATATATTCTAAAAAAAAGGAAAATATCCGGATCTCCATAGCCACACCTTACACTTTCCCTACCATTAGGTGGCAATGCTCTAGACTATGCCAAATGCCAAAACCAATAGCCATAAAAATACGATCGCATAGCCTAGCTGCAGACCGCGGCATATGCTCCCTTATTGTTATAAAGCAGTTTCGTAATATTTTCGCATGCATACACCTATATACATATATACATATATATATATATATATATATACGCTTTAAGGGATAGATAATATATCGTTACGTGCTAAACTTGGACACTGTTTCGCCGCACCTATCTACTGCTAAGACTTAGTTACTGCGGTCTCACCTTCGAGAGTGGCCTAATCTTGTCGCTGTGGGATTTATAAGAGCTAGGCTAGGTACTTACTTTCTCTCTACTTCGGGTTTCGAAGAGAAATATTTTTATAAACTGGAGTGACTGAGCCGATAGTAAATGAGCTTGGTTGGGCAGCTAGATCAAATTAAAACTATATATGTTGTTAATTCTGAAATCCAAAGTCTATAACACGATATTACTACAGTGTTGCATCTACCACTATCAAGTATACCCTAAGCGAAATATGTATATATATAACAATCCAAGTACAAGCCCATTTAGACCAGATTTTGCTCAGCTTTTAGAGCTATCGAAACATTCGTATACAATTTGGCATATATACTGTCTTCTGCAATCATGTGAGAAGGATCACAAAGAGGCTCTCGACCGGGTCAGTCTATACACTGCTTCAGAATTCAAACGTTTCAGAAATCGCGGAATTACGCCCGCGGCGAATTCTCACAACAATTTCAAATTCCCTATTCGGCCTAGATACAATTGAGATACAAGAGACAGCCCGATTGTAAAGCCTGTGGTGATGGTCTAACAACAGCTTGTAAATGGCACCAATCTCGGGTATACCATAAATTGTAGCTCGTTCTATGTCTTGATACGGTAGGAGTCGACGAAAATTGGAGGTTGGCGTTATCTCTGACCCTTGGACTCGAAAGTGGATAACCCGACCTCCTCCTGCGGATTCCGGAATATGAGCTACAGTACTGTCACTTTCAAGCTGGGCGCGCTGCAGTAGCCTGGTGAGAATATATTTACTCGAGGCACATAGTTTCATTATCGTAATCGTTTCAAGAGGCTCGAGAAAGTTCTGTGCTTGTGAGGGTCGTGAATGGCCAGTCGAGGAAACAGTACCTTCTGCGGCCGGGCCGGAATAGAGCTCCCAACTTCCATATAGTACTCGCGAGAGTTCAGGATACCGATCAGGAAACGGAAGGAGTTCGATCGCTCCTACATCCTCCAAGATTATCTGATTGCCTCGGCCGGATATTGTAAGTTGATAGTCTCTCGCCTCTTGTCCCGCACTTGATGGTACTCGGATACCTATGGGGACGAACGACCCAGGTTCTGGGTCTTTAATCTCCGTTGAAGGAATTCCAGTGTCCACTACTTTTAGAAGATCTATAGTAGCTTGCGGGCAACGGCCAGCTTTGCCGCGCGTATAATAATTGTACTTATCCATTATCCTATTAACTTTTACGTCCTCTCTTGGGAAATCCAGAAGCGCTGCCCTTTCTGCTCGTATCTGCTCTCCATATATGAGGTACCTTGCGAATTCCGGTAGGGATTGGATATAGTAGAGTGGCGCTCCTATTGGCAGCTGCTTTCCCTCACTCCCGAAATAGATAATAATTTGAGGTTTTCGTGCACTAGGATTTTCTTCTTCCGTCCAAACAATGGATATCCCAGAAACGGGGTGCTGGTTTTTACTGCCCTTTTGAAGCAACATGTGCATCATGCCAGAAACTTCAGGAGTCCCAAGGATAGCATACCATTCGCGAAGCTGATGGAGGTCCGAGGGTTGTTTTAAAATGAAATTCAGACGTTTACCATTCTTGATAGGCTTGTTTTCGGAAATACTTTCGATTATCATTTTGGTATTTCTGCTAACCGCGAAGATTGAATAAAGCCTGATACCAGCGAAGACTCCAGGAACCTCGGTGTAGAGACTGGCGGCTTGACTCCAAGCCGCGGATAAGGCATGACTCAGTAAGGAGGCAGTCATATCGCCTTGGTAGTCCATAAGACTGAGGTGGCGATCCGAGGCTGATGCAGAAGTATGAACTATATTATTGCCACTCCGTGCTTCAATGGGAACATAAGACTTAGTGATGGAGACGAGTCCAGCTAATACATGAAAGGACGGAACCAAGGCGTCGCCCCTAATGCGGCTGTTATCTTTATAAACGAAATCGAAGACCTCTTTCATCGGGAATTCGGTGACGTCAGACCGGGTGATAGCGGCTTCGAATTCCGCTTCCCCATCAATTTTTTTATAGAAATTCGAGATTTCGGAAAGTATTTCCTGGTGCGCTCTTTGGTCAGCGGCCCGCAACAATATCTGAGAGGAACTAGCATCCCTTAAAGAATTAGCAAAAACTCCATTTAGCCCGTCTCCGAAATCTCTGTCCAACCGGAATAGGACCGTAAGCTTCGTGTCCAAACTTTCGTACGCGCCAATTTCTAGAGTGGAGAGGCGCGTCTTAGCCGGGGACATTGGATATGATTCTATAATTTCCCGGATTATTCCTTGCTCCCATTTCGCGCGCCTACGAGTATTGGCAAACAGTGTTCTTGCGATGGAAGGGTTGTCTATTGCGTCAATGATTACTGGCTCGCCAACCCCATGTCCGCCCTCGGCTTTCATACTCTCCACTATCGACTTGAGGTCGGCAGCAAACTCCTTCGTGATCCCTAAGAAGGTGATATCGGTAAGATCTTTTGCACCTTCTGTATAGCACCAGACAGACCGCAAGAGCTTCCCGACTTTCTCCCCACTCCGCCACAAACCCGACGAGTTCCTGACCGTTACAGCCATATGTTTATCTTGAGCCGAAACTGCAACCATTAAGACTATATGCTGCTTGTTACTCGAATCGAAAGTGAACGTGACGCGGTAGTGGCTATAAGAAGGGGTCTCTTCGGAATTACGGTTACCGCCGTAATCCCAAGTGGTTCCTTTGAGCTTCTCTGCGCCTGGATGTACTGTTAGGGGTATTTTTAGCCTCTCTATAATCAGCGCAGGGGTTTTCAGATAAATATCTAGACAGTTAGCCGGCATAATCGCTGAGAAAGCGCTCGGGGGGTCATCATCAAGCCGTAGGTCCCCTAGTTCGCTAGGCGGCGTAGAGTCAGATGCGGGTTCCGTCAAGAGGAACAAAATGCTAGCGGTCCTATGTTCACCTAAGTCGCCAAGGAATAATCGAACCGTAGATATCACCCTGCCTTCGAGAGTGTTGGGCCATCTACCGAGCATTTCTTGCAGGGCAACAGATACTTCGAGCCCCATCAAGGCGTCCCACACCTCAATGTGCCATCTTATGCTTCGAAATTCGTCTGGGCGGCTGAGCTCCAAATACTGTAAACTTTGGGCATTGGACTTGCTGAAAATAACCTCCAGAGTATTCAAGATATTTTGGTCCTGAATTCTCATGAAAGATACGTATCTCAGGACACTCCTTTCGTCTGCTGTCCACTCGGGGCCCGAAACAGCGCTCCATGCTGAATATAGAAGATTATACAGTTGATCGTTCTTAGGGAATTTATCCCCAAACACCATCAAACTATTCTCCTGGGAAGAAGCTAAAATCGAAATTTGAACATCATTTGTATTTTCCCCACCAGACTCCCATCTGAATCCTAGGAAACTTTCGGCTTCCGGGTTTTCGATAACATGTTCAAGCTCAAACGTTTTCATTAGGGATTTCGCGGCATCAGGGTATTGCTGTAACTTGCCATCCTCGGGAAGATGCGCAAAAGTGAGACCCATATCCTCTGGAGATAATGGAGGCAGGGCATCGAAAGCCCTTACACCCTGCTCCTTTCCTTGTGCCTCCCGAAGTTCTTTCCCGCGTGCCATCGAGAATTTAAAGGCATCTTCTGGATCTCCGAATAGTACCTTGCCCTTTCCTTTTCCAGAATTCTGCCCGCCAGGTGGAGCCCTTTTATGTAAATTGTCATAGATTCTCGGTTTTGTTCCTGTTGAGGTGGCGTGGGGTAAAGAGACAGCATTCGCTCGGCCCCAGTCTCTCTGTGTCGCGAGACAGCTCACGAACGGGAGGAATGTAAGCCCCACGATTAGAGCATATTTAGGTAGGGTGGAATGCATCCCCTAGTTAACTAGAGGCTTTGCCAAATATTGATTTAACTTCTTTGAAGCGAAAAAAAGGTCTGAAATTGAGAAAAATGGTTCCTCGTTCTGTATAGGGTATTTTCATAAGGTTTATATTTATACTATTGAGAACAGAACTGAACATGAACACGCAAAAAGCTTCAGACCTGAGCGCAGAACCTTATAAGGGTTTATATCTATTGTTACGGATGATTTTTGGATTATTTGAACAAAGTTTACATAAAGAATTCTCGTCATTGATCTCCCTTAATCGAAGAGGAGCTGCAGAATAGCATCTCGAATGCAACAGCCCCTTGGCCATGGTCCGCAACCGTCGCCACTGGTGTGTTGTGTTGGATTTTAAAGAAACTTGCAGCACAGGCTGCTGCCACTTCGCCACCAAAACTACCCGCCAACAAACCCGAATCTAATCGAGTCGCGTCTACCCAGCCTACTAGCTACTTGCTTAAGTACCTACTTGCTTGCTTGGCCCTCACGGCACTGTACAGGCCTAGAAGAGCTCAGTCGGGTTTCCTGAATAACTTTAGCTACACAACCTGCCACCTACGGACGGCTATGTAGAGTTCGCGACGAATAACCTGAGAGCTGTTGATATCGCAAATTGCGCAAAGCGCCTATTAGCTATTTATATGCAACTTGTGCCTCCAACGCGCTAACGTGGCGCTCTTGCATCCTACAATATCCCCAGCCTCGAGGCAAGAACAACTTTAACTTGTTGGAAAAATGACAGGAGGTAAGCACCCCCTCCACCAACCAGCGCAGCAAAACAATTTTGCTAATCGCATCTAACGATTCTAGCTGAAGTTCGAATCTGCGTCTGTGGCGATGAAGCTACAGGGAAATCTAGCCTCATCATGTCCCTATGGAAGGACGAGGCGATAACTACGGTTTCTGGGACTGTCCTCCCGATGGTTACAATGTCGCTGGGACTGGACTCCCCGATATCGACAACGATCGTTGATACATCTGGTATAAAATTCTACTCTACATTTGCAAATAAAAGGCAGGATTTTGCTAATTTTTAGAGTCAAAGCGCTGCCACAGGATCGCAATATCCTAAAGAGAGAGATCCGAAAGGCTAATGTTATCTGCCTTGTCTACTCCGATCATTATGTAGGTTATACAAGTGGCTCTGGAACCCCGTCCGGCTGTACAAAGGACCAGCTAACTGGGCGATAGAGTTGCGAAAGAATAACTTTATTCTGGTACGTCTAAGCCGCGAAACTTTGATGTTTCGTTTCAACAATCTAACGGTGTACATATAGGCTACCGTTCTTGAGGGGGCTCGGCGTAAATGTAAGACGTCGCTCGTGAATGCACAACACTACCAAAAGAGGCTGATATGGAGACTGATACGATGGTCAGCTACCAGTCGTGCTGTGCGCCAACAAGAGTGATCTGAGGCCAGATGTGGACGTCGCTCAAGTCGTCGAAGAAGAAATGATGCCAATTATGCAAGAATTCAAAGAAATCGACTCCTGCATTCGGGCTAGCGCAAAAGAGCATAGGAACGTCGATGAGGTGAGAGACATATCCCTAGGCTTGATGTTGGCCCCTAGCTATGTAGCTATATACGTAGCCTAGTTGACGTTGCACGTATTAGGTTTTTTATCTCTGCCAACGAGCGGTTACTCATCCTATCGCGCCGTTGTACGACTCGAAGGAACAGGTAACCATATAAATTTTTTGTAGGTCTTCCCTTCGAGAGAGCTCCGCTGACGTCTCCGCCAGAACCTCAAACCTGCTGCGGTGGAAGCCTTACGGCGGATATTCTGTAAGTAGCCCACCGTCCGTCAAATTCGCCTCGGTGGCCTAGTCTAACCTCATATTCAGTCCTCTGCGACAAAGACCAGGATGGCATCCTCAACGATGAAGAAATTGCCAAATTTCAAAAACGCTGCTTTAATAAGCCTTTAAACCCTCAGGAGCTCGAGGAGATAAAACACACCCTGCACAAGATCTCCTCGGATTGCATAGCCTCAACGGGAATCACCGAGAAAGGTTTCATCCTCCTCAACCGGCTCTACGCCGAAAAGGGTCGCCACGAAACCGCCTGGACCATCCTCCGCACTTTCCATTACACCGACAGCCTATCCCTCAAAGAAAGCTTCCTGCACCCAAAATTCGACGTCCCGCCCTACTCATCCGCCGAGCTATCGCCCGCCGGCTACCGCTTCTTCGTCGACCTCTTCCTCCTTTTCGACAAGGACAACGACGGCGGCCTCAACCCCACCGAACTAGCCTCCCTCTTCCGTCCAACCCCCGGCCTTCCCCCACCTTGGGTATCCACCAACTTCCCCGCCTCCACCGTCCGCACCGAAGGAGGGCACATCACCCTCCAAGGCTGGCTGGCCCAATGGAGCATGACCACCTTTGAAGATCCCAAAACCACCCTCGCCTACCTAGCCTACCTCGGCTTCGAACCCCCCGGCAACCCCACCACCAGCGGCGGCAACGTCACCGCCGCGCTAAAGCTCACCAAATCCCGCAAGCGCCGTCGTCGAATGCACAAGGTCGAACGCTCCGTCGTCCTAGCCTACGTGATCGGCTCCCCTTCCTCCGGAAAAACCTCCCTCCTCGACGCCCTCCTCAACCGCCCTTTCAACCCAACCTACCACCCGACCATAAAACCCTTAACCGCCGTCAATTCCGTAGAACTACCCCTGGGCAAACAAATCTACCTAATCCTCTCCGAGCTCGGAGAACTCGAACCCGCGATTCTGGACAACCCTCAAAAACTCACCAGCTGCGATGTCATCGTCTACACCTACGATTCCTCAAACCCGGACAGCTTTGAATACATCATCTCACTACGGCAAAAGCACCCGCAGCTGGACGAGCTGCCGTGCATCTACGTGGCCCTCAAGGCGGATCTGGATAAAACGACGCAGAGGGCGCCGGTTCAGCCGGATCAGTATACGGAGGAGATGGGAATGCCGCCGCCGGTGCACGTTTCCGTCCGGTGGAGCAGCGTGGCGGAGTTGTTTGTTCAGATCGCGGAGGCGGCGTTGAGTCCCGCGAGCAATTTTCCGAGAACGGAGCCGGAGCCGGTGGATAGGACGAGTTTGTACGTGGCGGGCGGGGTGACGGTTTGCACCGCTTGCGCGTTTCTGTATATCTGGAGGAAGGCTAGTCCGTCGACTTTTGGCGCGGGGTGGGGTTGGTTGAGTCGGCAGGGGTGGATGGGGAGTTGGGGAGGCGGGTGGTAGGATTGTTATTCGCCTAACAGCCTATGCTGATGAATCTTCACACAGATCTATTCATACTTTTACCAACGAGAACGACAAAGACGAAAAATCAAGAGAAAAGAAAGAACTTTTATAAAGTGAAAAGGAAGAACCATAATAACAAAATGCCATACATGTAAATAGGAAACCAAAAAAAAGGGTAGCATTACAAGGAGAGAATAATGCAGCGTATGTACAACATTTAATCTTGTACTTTGATCAAGCCTCAAAAATGTTGGAAGCAAACCCCACAAAGAAAACATGTAACATGGATCGTTGCCCCCCATTCCGGTCTATGCAGAAAATGCAAATGAGATATATTCATCATCGTAAACCGCCATCACTCTTAGAGCCGACTTAAGCAGATTCAGGATAGATTAGTTTCGTAATCTTTCCAATCGCAATCGTTTGTCCCTATAGACTCTCAGTTAGCACCAAGCCCAACACCAACATAACCAAACTCGCCTTCTCGAACCCACCTGATCTCTAAGCGTAAACCGTCCCATCTGCGCGTAATCCTCGAACCTCTCGATACAGAACGGATTACCCGACACCGTCTCCAACCTGGCAATGATGCCTTGTCCCTTCTTCGCGAAATTCGGTGGCTTCCTGCTCTTCCTTCCCGTCCCCTTCTCTAAAGCGTGCAGCAGCGCTTCAAATTTAACCTCCTCGATAGCCGCATGCACGTGCATCACGCAGCTAAAACCTGCGGTTAGAATGCTCTTCAGATCGATAATGTGGATCTGAGCTTCAAATGCCGAGACGCAGTTGACCGGATTCTTGACGGATGAGAGGACGTAACCAGGGAGAATGTCTTCTTCTTCAATGCCGCGGAGGCGTAGACGGACCTGGTCACCACACATCGCCGCAGGAAGTTCCTCGTCCGACTCGGAATAAATTGCAGTGACTTCGGTTTGGACCTTTCCCGGCATCATGAGGATATTCTGTCCCTTCTTGACGACACCGGATTCAATCTTGCCCTCGGCCATAGTACCCATGTCCTATACAGAGACATCAGTATGCATCACTCTTATGCGAATGTAGGTATATATATTTGTAGGGGCCACGAACCTTGTACTTTCCGTTGACTGGCATCATGAATGGAGCCTTCAACTTTCTCTCAAGTCCCTGCATGTTATCCAAGTACTCGAGCAGCGAAGGTCCAGAATACCACGGGCATAGCTTAGGATCCACTCTGTCCTTCAAGCCCTGCCCGGTAAGCGCAGAAACCGGCATAACCGCGACATCTAGAAGCTTATCAGCCCATACTCTCCACCAATACCTTCAATCTCACCCTCTAGTGTTTCCTTACCGGTTTTTGGGTTATACCCGGTTCCTTTCAAAAACTGTAGCAGCTTCACAGTACACTCCTCATATCTCTCCTTGCTCCACTCCACAGTCGGATCGTCCATCTTGTTCACCACAACAATCAACTTGTTCACACCCTGCGTCTTGGCCAAAATAGCGTGCTCTCTCGTTTGTCCTCCCTTCTCGAACCCAGTCTCATACTCTCCTTTTCTCGCCGAAATGACCAAAATACCCACATCAGCTTGACTCGCTCCGCCAATCATACTCGGCACAAACGTCTTGTGTCCTGGGGCATCCAGAATACTATATCTTCTCTTTTCAGTCTCAAAGAAGGCGCGACCAACTTCGACGGTTTTTCCTTTCGCACGTTCTTCCTTGGTGAGATCGAGTGCCCATGAAAGGTACCAGGATTCACGACCAGCATCTTTAGCGTCCTTTTTGAATTTCTCCATCGTTCTTTCATCGACCATTCCAGTGGCGTAGAGGATTGCACCACCGAGAGACGACTTGCCAGCATCAACGTGGCCGATAAAGATGACGTTAACGTGCTCCTGTTATTACACCAATTAGCCCCATCTATTCGCCCGCCAGTACCCAACTCGAATGAATGGATCAAATACATACCTTGCCATACATGCTATCCAAAACCTCCTCCTCAACGTCAGCCTCCTGCTCCTTTGTGACAGCGTCCACCTCTCTCTTTTCGGGTGCCTTTGCAGGTGGTGCCGGCGAGGTATTTCCACTTCCAGCCTTCTTACCCCCCGGTCCAGCCGCTGTGCTTGCCGTTTTTTCCCCTGTAATCTTCTTCGCCGCGGTTGCCTTATTACCAACCTCCGGCGCCGTCTTTCCTGCCGACGCACCAGAGGCGGGAGCAGTTGCTGTTGTCGATTCCTTCTTTGTAGGTGTCGACGTCCCGCTGCCTCCAATCTTCAAAACTTTCGGCGTAGTGCTACCACTAGTGGAAAGACTCTTAACCACCGGTTTCGCGTCCTCCTTTGGTGCAGCTGGAGCTTCAGCGGTAGACGCGACAGGAGCAGCGGCGGTCTCAGGCTTCTTATCCTCCGACTTTTTCGCTATGGATGTCGGCTGGAAATTCTGCTGTGACTGTTGCTGCTGCCCCCTCTGTTGGTAACCACCTTGATTGTAGCCTCCTTGGTTATACCCTCCATATTGCTGCTGCTGTCCCCCATATCCACCTCCTTGGTAACCCTGATAGCCCTGCCCGCCATATCCCTGATACCCTCCGTACTGTTGCTGCTGCTGGTACCCGCTATATCCCTGGTAACCTTGCTGACCGTACCCCCCAGCATTATACCCGCCATATTGCTGATTCCCACCCCATTGAGCGCCTGGAACGAATGGTTGAGCTCCAGGGGTAAAGGAAGCGGCATTGAAGTTTGGACGGAAAGTAGATGGTTGCTGCTGTTGCTGACGGGGTTGAGCAGGCGGGGCGGATTGGTTGAGGTTCAGGTTCTGGGTTTGGGAAGTGACGTCGTCGGCTTCATCCTCCCAAGAAGAAGGGGCGTTGGCGTTATTCGACATGGTTCTTGGATGAAGAAGGGATTCCTCGGGAGGGCTGTATGTGTAAGGATTTATGCGGTTATGGTGGCGGCAGCAGTGATGATGTCAGTTGGCGGGGTCCAGAAGCCAAAAGCACCACGTGGGATTGCGGCCAACGGTGGTGCAAACTTAGGTACCAACAAGCAATAACCGAGTGAAAAGACGCTGAGGTTCCGACGTGAGCTATGCGATATCTCCCCGTCGACTCTTCCTATAAATCTATTCGGTTTGTCAAGCCAAATCAGCCTTCTATATAGTTCTTGTAGCTGCAAAAAGAACGTTTGGTGGGGCAAAATCCTGCAATATAGTCGAAGATAAAAAAAAAACAGCTTGCCATTGAATGGCGGGGTCAAAACTCACAGAACAAAGAGGGATATTTATATTCCTTTGGCCAATCTATTGTCTCCCAAAAGCCAAAGAGATACAACCTGCCCCTCTAAGCAAATCTGAGATATATCCTCCACTCGATAAGAGAATGTCCTATCGATAGTTGGGTGGTGGAAGGAGAATTGAATAAGGTAGAGCAACAGTGACGGTTCCAAGACTCACAATGACCAACACGCACAAAAAATCTTGCAAGGGCTTTGACGACGTTGTTGTTGTCCACTTTGGCGGCTCCAAAAGGCAAAAAGGAAAAAGAAAAAAGAAAAAAAAAAAGGAAACCAGCTCCGAAAAAATCCCAGTGCTTGCTTAAGCACAAAGAAGGATAACAATGGGTTCGAAAAGGTAGAAGAGAGAAACTCTATCGAACTTTTCCAACCGCAGGCCGGCCGCTAAAACCTGCTTGAAATAGAAACTGAGGTTGCCGATTGCTTGCCGTGAACTGATAGTAGAGCTCTCCGTTCCGTCCAGGTTGCAATGCATATACCAAGGTATAATATTATAATACTAGGTATACCCATGGACATATTGATACCTCCGACTAACCAAACAAATTTTGTGATAAGACCGACCCTAAAGTTAACCTCACATTAAATTGAGATCTACTAATATGATTAAAGGCTCAAATATGTGGTTTCCTCTTATTCATATATTTTGTTCTGCCTACATGTCACATCGCCCTTTGTACACGGAATAGGCCAATGATATAGCATGTATACTTCATTTTTTCCTCCACAATAATGCCTGCCAAAATGTAAGTACGCAGCGATACCGAGGAATGATTATAAAAACTAGAAAGAAACCATACAGAAGCACCTCGTGCCTCGAGCCCTCCCATACAGGTCGGAAGTGATACTGACGGGACCGATTAAAAGACTAGTCAAGTACAATGCAAGATAGAATTTTAGGGTCGTAAAACATAAGGAATAAAATATCAGACGCTTTTTGTTCATTTTAAAGGAAAAAATTTTGTCAAAGAAAACAAAAACCTATGATTCCCTCCTCCGAATATCCTCCACCCATTCGTATGCCTTTAAAATAATATAGTAAAACAAGGCTGGTAATAAAAAGAGAAGCGAAAGCCTCCATAAATCGTAGTGAAAACTTGGTCCTCAGAGCTTCTTTTCCCTCCAACCCTCCAATAAAAAAGAAATAGATTCATAGCAGCCGCATACGATGTAGGGTGAAGCAGAGGTATCTTGGAATGAATCCAAAGTAGTGGAAAAGGCATAGGTGACCTCTCACCACTTCTCGTTCTCGCTAGAGAAAACCTCCGCGAGACGAGACTTCTAATCCCCTCCGTTGGCGTTGGCACGTCTCTTACCTCCGCTGCGTCCACCGCTATTTCCACCTTGCACCAATCCAACGATGATTTGCTTAGCCTGTTCAACCCCTTCCTTGGATCCTTTGATGACGATAGCCTCGTCACTCTGCTCCTTTGGAATCGTGATCTTGCAGCCGGTTTCCCTCCTAATCGAGTTGACCTGGCTGCCACCAGGACCAACAACATATCTGTATTTGCTAGGGTCTGGGAGGAATAGGTAGCCGGTGGTAGTTTTATCGCCCTCGTCGTCAATGAGCCTCTTCAATTCTTCAGCAGCCTTGGCGATATCCTCGGTGGCACCACGAAGGTTCCATGTAACCTCGCCGTCATCCGCGGTAGAGTTGTCCACAACCTCCCAAGATATGGCGCTAGAGATTTCAGAAGGTTCGTCGGTAATAAGGGGAAGAGCTGCACCCTCAGCCCTCTTCCTCCCTTGTTGACCCTTGGGCTTCGGCGGTAGCTCGCCGCTAAAACCAATGTCGACGTTGTAACGACTTCTGAACGTTCTAGCTAAGGCTCCGTTGTCCGCAAGGGAGTGGTGAAGGTGCTTTGGAACAGCTACAGTGGTGGCGTCTTGATCTTTTGTGAGCTTTAAGATATGCTCCTTGGCCTTTTCAACATCCTCCACAGCGCCGCTGACTTTAACGCCAGTAGGGGTATCCTCCCCTTGACGCTGTCGTGGGATGTCGACGGTAACATTGAAAGTCTTTTCGATCTCCTTGCGCACACTTCCCTCGCGGCCAATCAACTTGCGGTGTTTGTCGGTGGGGACATCAACGACAATCGTAACCTTATCCTTTTCAGCATCGATAATGGTCTCTAGCTCCTTGATAATCTTATCAACAACATCGGCATTACCCTCAATCTTGATGTTGTTATCTGTGACGTCGTGATGCGGGAACCGAACCATACGAGCTTGGGCACTCTTGTCGGACGGGCCGCCGGATCGGACAACGATTCCGTGCAGTGTTTGTCCTATTCCACACAACATTAGTACAACTCGCTCCTACTACGACAATAAGTGTATCAAACTTACCTCCAGGTCCGATCAAGGCTCTATGGTACTTCTTATCGACATTCAGCATTTTGACGACTTGACTCTCCACGTCTTTGGTGCTCGCTTGAATTAGGGCTTTGGCTTTCGAAACCTCAGTCTTCGTGCCCTTGATCTTGACTTCAACGAGTTCCGCATCAGTGGACCCTTGAGGGGGAAGATCAATCTTCGCCCCAGTCTCATCGCGGATTTGGTTTATGACCTTCCCGCCAGCGCCGATGATATGCGGAAGAACTCTAGCTGGAACGGTAATCGTCTCTGAGTAGCCGTGCTCTTGCTCATACTTCAACAGCTCTGTGATCTCATCCTTGGCATCTTTGACGCCCTTGCTAGGTCCCTTCAAGACAATTTCATTTGGAGCCTGAGATTTCTGAGTAGGTCCACCAGCGTCGCTCGCCATGTCACTAGCATCGTCACGACCTGTCTTTGGGAACTGAATTCTAACAGAGTATTTGTCCTCCAGCCTCTTCACAAACTTACCGCCTTGCCCGATAATCATTCTGTGGTACTCTGGGGCAACAATCAGGCTAGTAGTAGTCTCGTCCTCAAGCTTTTTTCCAAGCTTTTGGATTCTAGACTTGGCCTCCTCAACGTTTGCTTTGATACCCTTAATCGTAACATTGTCCTTGTCAAGGTCTACTTGGACACCCAACTCTTCTCTATACTTGCTGATGTTGCTTCCGCCCTTGCCAACAAGATTCTTCTGGAACTTTTGCGGGAATTCGAAAGTAACCGTATAGGAGTTGAGGACTTCATTATGCTTGGTCTCTTCCACAAAATCTGTGATCTTCTTGGCAACGCGCTCAACCTCGGCAGAGGGCCCACGGATAGTGATTGTGTCGTCGGCGGCGGCGGCTTGAGCTGGTGTAGGGGCCGGTTGGCCTGGTCTAACCTTTTGAGCACCAACGATGACCTTAACAGTGGCATCAGATCCGCCTGTAAAGGCATTTAAAGTGGTACCCTTTGGGCCAACTATCTTGGCATGGTACCTAGGAGATTTGTTAGCTACTCCAACACCTTAATGTGAAAACGAAGAGTTACATACTTGGCTGGAATGTTTAAGACCTTGGTCTTCAAATCAGCCTGTTCGCTAGCCGTCTTCTGCATTAACCCCGCCACAGCTTGCAAGGCGGCGGCAGCGAGATCAGCATCTGGTGGAGCTTGAGTACCCGTGGGACCCTCATAAACTAGTACAACTTGGGGATCTTGATCATCCTCGTCGGCAAACAGAACCTCCACACCATGTTCTTCCTTAATTCTTTGCAAATTCCTGCCTTTAGCCCCAATTATGTGTCGATGAAGGAGAGGTTCGATATCCAAGTAAGCGATGCGAGATGGAGGGTGATTGTTAACAAGGCCAACAACACTCTTCTTTGCTTTCGCCACATTTGCAGCATCCTTACCAATTATTTCAAGTTCCACGCCAGTATTGGGATCATAAAGCACATCCGTTTTAGGAAGTGTGATTTGGACCTCATGTTCGGTCTCAATGCGTTGGATCTCCTTGATCTTCTTGAAATATCTAGCAAGGTCTCTGGCATGCTGCCTTTGAGCAGCAATTTCGTTGTCAAGAGCAGTAGCATGAGCCAAAGCAATGTCAAGAGAAGTAACGGTCATGGAGTTAGCCTTGCCCATAACAGAGGTAACGCCATTACCAATCTTCGTCCTAGGTCCGATAACCAGAACAGAATTGGATTGGATGTGTGTCGGCGGCAAAACCACGCTGCATCCTGATTCCTGAAGGATATCATTGATCGCCCTTCCACGATCGCCAACTAGGAAGCGATGCTGTGGCTTCGGAATGTTGATAGACACGGACTGAAATTCATCGCGGATTTCAGCGGCCAACTTTTCAAGTTTCGCACGAGCTTCTTGAACAGCCACCTTTTCACCAGAAAGCGTGATTGGCACAGGTGGCTCTGAAAATTCTTTAGAAGACTCGGAGGTATGGTATATGGGGATACGGATTTTCAAATCTTTGCCCTCCTCCAACTCGTTGATATTCGCGTTGTGAGGGCCAGCGAGGAATGGGAAGAATTGGCCGGGGAAGTTGGTAAACGGCAGTTTGATATTGATGTGAGATGTCTATAATCCTTTGTTAGTATCCGCATTTTGAGACCCAATAACGTTTCATCTTACCTTCTGCCCAACAATTTGCTGGATCTCACGTGTTGCCATCCTAATCCCATCAGCATCTCCTTCGAGAGAAACTTCGACCATCGGTTCATCTTCAGCGAATGGGTCATCGACAACTCCCTCAGCTTCCTCAGCTTGGGGAATGTTGACACGGCATCCGGTTCTTTGGGTGATGCCCTGAATCGTAGCCCCCTTTAGACCAATGATGTGCTTCCTAGTGCTGGCGGGAATCATTATTTTCGCTTGGGACTATCATATTTATCAAGCTCTCATATTAGCATCCCTACAAGATTAGTGCTACCTAAGCATTTAGGTGCCTCGGAGCAGTTGAGAGAGGTTCAAGGGTCCCGCCAAGCTGCATGAAGGCAGCCTACAGTTGTACATGCAAGCTCCCGTCTCAAGGACAAACATAACGCGGACAGCAAAATGGGCAGTCTGGCCTCGCGAGACAATACAAACATAGATAAAGCTGAGCGGTCTTGATACCAACTCAGGAAATCTAACACGGCAACCCTTCTAAATCCGCTTTGCGGTCCACATCTATCTCTAGAAGCCTTCCCTAAACTTCCAACAAGCATTGATAATAAAGCAACTCACCTTTCGGCACAAATCACGTGCAAGATAGCGCTTAGCTCTCATCACGGCGTCCGGTTCCCCCTTTGTGATAAACGTCAACATTCCATTAGAGGATGATGAAGCCTGAATCCGAGTGTTCGTAGCCTTCATGATAGAGCCCACAATCTCAGTCAGTGGCTTCTTCAGCTGATCCCTCGGAATCTGAGACTCTTTCTCGATATTCATGATCTCGGTGATCTCCTTGGATATGACCGGCTTCGTAAGCTTAGCTGCAGATTGAACAGCTACAGGAACGGTACCGGATGACCCATTAGCCTTGGCTCCCCATGTTGGGGCCGCGGGAGCACCTTTGCCCTTGCCCTTGCCGCTGCCACCAGATCCGAGTTCAGGGAAGAGTTCGGCGGAATTGATATCGAAAACCTGGGGGGCCTTTCTGCGAGACTCGGGGAGAGGACCATCGATGACGGGAGTCGCTTGACCGGTGGCAATGGCAGATTTGGAACCGGGGTGCAAGAGATCCTCTTCATCGAGAACCTCTTCGACGGTGGCTGCGTGGGCGTTGTGACGTTCAGCCATCTTGGCGGCCTCGGATGGACCGGCGGACGAGGAGGATTCCCCAGCATCAATTGCAACCTCCGGAATAGAGTTTCCGTTGCCGTTAATGCCGTTGGTGCTTTCGGTCGCCATGTTGGTTTAGTGGTGGGAGTGTTTTTCGATTGAGCTATACCGTGAAGTGGTTCAACCTAAGGGGTACGGGGACGTTGGAGTTTCGTGGGTTATCGGGGTGCGAACGACAATTTGGCGGTGTTGTCGAGGAAAACGATAAAACAATGACTTGGGGGGGTTTTAAAACCAAAAAAGATAGGAGCAGCAAAAGGATAGTATGGGTGCTAGCGGTGACGAGTAGGAGGAAGGGAAGGGGAAGGAAGGAAAGAGAGGGAAAGAAATGATGTACGATGTTGAAGCTACGTCTGTGGAGTAGTAATGTATTTTATTATCGGTTTTGTGTGGGAGTTGTTCAGATCAGGAGCTGGCCGACCGAGTTTTGCTTGCTGTTCGCTGTCCTTTTCGAATTTGATGCTCTCCCCTGCCTGTCCCGGCCTGTCTGTCTGGTCTTCGCCTGTCTTGTCCTGCCTGGCCAAGCCCAATCCAGGGCACTCCTTTGAGAAAGAAACAAAATAAAGAACGGACGAGTTCTAGAAAGACCAAGAAGTAGCGACCTTACGCCTTGGCAGCGGGAAAACGGACAGGCCACCTCGAGGGGCAGAGCCAACACTACTCAAAGCCTTCAAGAAGGTGACAATTGCAATCGTAAACCGGCCGTTGTAACGCAATTGGTCGGGAGAAACCCCCAAAGGACAGAAATAGCTCCTTTGAAAATCTACTAAAGGTACTCAAAGAATGGAATTCGGAGGACTTCCTCAAGTATGATATTGAAAGATAGCTGAAGCACGGATGTTGAGGAAGCAGAATTAGAGGGTTAATGTTGATGTTGAAGGGAGAGATGCAGATGGTCGACGGACGCGGACTTGGTCAGTTAAGCGATGCTTCGACTACGTTCTCCAAGTAAACATTATAATAATGAGTACTTAAGTAATATATAGTATGGGGGAAAAAGCAGTCCGTGGGTAATCTTCGATCATTCCCATTTACGATTTATAATTAGTATTGCCATTATTTATTTTTTGTTCCAAAATAATACTATTGAATGAATTATAAGTTAGCTACGTGTGATCTGGTCTGGTAATCAGACGATCTGACAATTAACGATTGCTTCGCCATTCTCACAACACAGATTTAAAGAGCCCTCGCCGGCTTCGATGCCTGATGGACGGGATCGCCACCCAAAAGTTGTTGCAGCCAAATTTGCAAAGTCGACACGAGCTACTCTATTCGGCAGGCAGGCATGAGAGGAAATTTCCCTTTCCGCCCTCGCTGATGGAATGACGATTGGTCAACAGCTGGATCAAAAGAGTCCACCAAAAGCTAGACATTACACGAACTTCAGCGGACCCAGCGTGCAAGGGTGTTTTTTTTTTTTTTTTTCATGAACCCGTGGGTTGAAAATGGGCTAGCTGCAACGTTGTAACGTTGCAACTAGCACTACCTGCATCTCTATCGAGTTCGGGAATGACATGCTTTGCATTGCATCTCATCCAGGCAGCCTTGCTACGAGTTTTCGTGAAACAAGCTCAACATGCACAGTAACATTATCTTGGAAGACTCCTTAGGACATATAGTTCATATAGTGCAGGGTTCTTATAAACTTCGAAAAGTAAGCAGAACAGCTAGGGCCTAAAAATACTCTTCTGAACAACTACCTTGTAGATTCAGGCCACTCCAAATTGATCCTCCTATAGCTTCTCTTTAGCTCTTAGATCTCGCGCCGCCGCTCCATATCAATATCCAGGGTCAAAGCAGGGTAACACAACGCAAAATCTACAACAAATCAAATAATCTCAGGAATCCACACACGCTCTTGATTATGAACCATGCAGGCTAACCCTAGCCGATCTATTGCTCTGCACAGCTGCTCCTGCTTATTCCCCCAAATGGCAGCTATGTATACTTTAAGGATACAACCAGCTTCTTAATCTCTCAAAATGCAAATGTCCAATCGAACAACAAGTCTACAAATCAAACTAGCCTAGCGAGATATAGACATGAGCTTCTGATTGACCCTCTTAGGGGGGTCAAAGTCTCAACAGGCCTCGCATCGCTCGTCTATTACGCGAGTCCAAAAGTTGATATATACTCTCACTACGGTTCCCCGCGGAACATACCGAAAAACCCAGTGAGTGGATATAAACAAGGCAATCACAAAGAAACTTCAAAAGCCTTTATAGTACTCCTTCTTGTCTATTTTACGACCCCGAAATACGGCACCACTCATGGAAAACCTGCATATAAAAACAAAGTGGGAAAAGCCCCCAAAGCCTATAGCTCTTGCTAAAGAATATCGAAAACGAAACCTCCACCGCTATAGCTAGCCATCTTTGGTCATGCGTAGCAAGCTCTGCTAGGCCGCTCAACAGCCGAGATAAACCACCAGCCTACAGGTATACACCCGTATCTCTGGTAATCCGTTTACCAGAAATTAAAGTGGTTCACAGAAGCTGTCTTTAATAAACTTTACGTCTACAAACTACATGATCTGACAACGATCAGCTGGCCTGAGACGCTCAATGTGTTACAAATCTGCAAGCAAATTTAAAACGGGCAGCCTGGCCGCGAGATGACCTATGACCGCCCATTTACAAATCCATCTTAGCGATTGTAGTGAAAGTAGGAACAACCTAGGTCAGTCATACCAACCACTATATTTACATATTCCAATTAGCAAATGGCAGGCCGCTCCCAACCTCAGAATTCATATCTCCAATACCGCGACAGCAGCCATACAGAATCAAGTTATATACTCTCAAAGTTAGATGAGAAGTATAAGTGTCCAAGGCGGTAATGATTAAGTTCTCATCAACACTCAGAATAGCAGAATACAGGAATATATACTCTCACGCCCAACAGTATGTCATCAGAAGAGGATAGGGTACGCCGTCTAGATTCCAAGCACGAATTATTCGCAGATCCCCCCTTCAAAGTCAACACTATATGCATCCCCAACTTAATCACGGTCCAAGCTGGTCTCGTTGTTACCAGACAACGTAGCATTCACGCTGTGTGGACGTTCAAGCCGTTTCAATTAGAAATACTGCTTTGCTCAACTAACACTTCTCCAGATCACCAAACCCCTACTCAATAGATAATAAGGTACCTACAACTATATAGCTATATCGATGGGATTTCTCTCAATCCCCACACCAAACCCCCCCCCAAAGGAGAAAGCTAGTGTTACCAAACTACCAAAAAAAAGAAAGAAGAGAAGACTAGCAAATGCACACTTTAGATTCTTAAAATTCGCTTTCGTCTTTATACATGCGCGTCGATGATGATATTTCGATATGTCGTAGGAACAAAGCCTGTAGCCCAATGATGTGTTGATAGCTTGTAGTAATTCGCCAACACCCCTTGCCAATCACCGCTTATGTAATGAATCCAGAATGTTCAAAAAAAAAAAAAAAA
>LDUD01000104.1:121518-136549 GCA_012184295.1 Dactylella cylindrospora
AAAAATCTTCTCTTCTCGTTTGCGGGTGGGCTACTATCCGGTCGCTAGCTAGCTGGAAGCTATACAGAACACGTTCGAAAGGGGGCAACTGTGGAGCAAAAGGGGTGTCGGACGATCTGTGATATCATATAGGCAGGCATGGACGGTAGGTATAACGGACAGGCAGGTAGGCAGGTATACCGATAGAGGCCAGGAGGAGGAGCGTGAACGATTGCTCGGTGGGCGGCTATCCGTCTGGGTAGCGTCTACAGGGTTATAATTAACAGCCAATTCAACAGCATTTACTTATCTATATTGATGCATGGCAAGCAGCGGCAGCATAAAAAGGAAGAGAATTACCTGGACAGTCTCTCAGATTTCTCAATTCAGTGGCATGGCGTACCCAAAATTAAAATTATTCAAGAAATGGTTGCTTTTCTGGGAGCTCAAGAGACAGGGTCGCTCCAGCCAATCATCTGCCCCGATTCGCTATAGGGAGTCGCCTGCTTGTCTTTGCTGCCTTCCTGCTCGCTTGCTGTCAAAAGGAAAAGGATGGGGAATGCGTGGGCTCCTCGCAAAACCACAAACAGGAGAGCTAGCAAGCTACCATCGAGCAGGAGGGCAAGGAAGAGGAGGCGAGTAATGAATGACCTACCTCGCCTCGCATAAGTCACATACCGTATTTCACGTATTTGCGGCTTGACCTACCCCCTAAAGAGGAGGAAGAGAGGAAAATATACCGCAATTCGAATAACTCAGCCAGCAATCTCTCCATTCATGATCAGGGAGGAAACACAGAATGAACTCCTCTATCTACCGCGTACTAACTGATAGAGGGAATGAAACCACAACAGAGGAAAGTGGAAACGTGACCAGGAAATTGTTAAATTGGCATGCGGGCTAGCTTCCTACGCAAACATTCGCTCTCAGACCCAGCAATGTCAACAACGTCAACGCCAGGAAAGGGCCTGCATGCTTCAAAGAAGGGAGGAGGGTTATTATTGGAACGTCAGTATGCACGAAAGCTTCAATGCATTCGTGAACAGGATTGGCTGGTTCTCGAAAGCTGTCCCCAGAGAAAGCGCCACATTTCTTGCAGCTTAGCTTTAGCTAACCAGCCAATCCGTATTCAATTGGATCTCGCCGTATTGTCTGGTCTCCAGCGACATGAAGGAGAGTCCTCTCTTTTTTCGCTTGTTCCTCTTTTTTTTTTTTTTTTTTTTTTTCTTCTCGCTCTCTCTCTTGCCTTGATCCTGTCATCTCCTCTTCTTTCCCTCTTTTACCCCTTTTTATCCAGAACTCACCCCAAAGATCGGATCAAAAACCGTCAAATCAGAGGTCAACGTTTCAGGTTATGCTTATTCTCGCTGCTCTATAGAATGCCCTGTTAAGCCACGCCCAACAACGCAAGGACGTGCTGCACAACACATTCTTTCACTACGGGCCACACTCCACATAAACTTGCGCTATGACGGCGCGCACCCAGCTAAGGTGAGGGGTAAAATTGAAAGAGGCAGAATTGAAATGAAAGAAGAAAAAAAGAAAGGAAAACAGAAAATAACGGGTGTGCCGAACTGCTGCTGCTATGTTTCAACTGAATATCCCACAAGTTTAAACTGTTGGGTGTGCAGCTATCCTCGTACAAGTCATGTCGTCAAGAAATGTTGAGTGAACATCAGATTTCAATAGATCGTGGAAACCCCTACAGAGATTGCAGATTTAAACAAGCATAAGGTGGAGGTGAAAGGTAAAAAACGCATAGCTAACCCCCAAACTTCAAGACGAAACCCAAAAACCCGTATGTATGTCTCGTATGCGGGATCTTTGTCGAGTCTGCCGTTCCTCCGCTTCGGAAATCACCCCGCAATCCAATTCCGTCTGTGTGCCCCAAAAGATGACTAGTTGCCCCCATATCTCGCATCTCCGTGTCAAAAAAAAACAGCACTGATCCGGACCCCACTTCGGAATAGAGTGGATCGTGTGTTTCTTTGCCATCGTCATCCCCATGGGCCAAACGTTTAAACCCGAGTATCAGCTCGATCTGATCAGCCAGCTAAGCCTGAACTAGCTTCTAGCTTCGGCACCAGAGTCTCCAAATCCATGGGAAATATCACGCACCCCAGCTTTTTTTGGCGTGTGTGTTCAACTCCGAAGGACTTAGTAACTCACCCCTTCTCGTCGTTTCATACTCCACCTTTGCAGGAAAATATGCACTCTAGTCTCTTATTTCTTTTTTGTTTGTCAACCTTTCGCATCTTGACTGCATGATATTTGCATATTGGCGTTTCTACCCTTTTTTTCCTTGTAGCTTTCCGGTTTGTCGTACCTTCAAGGACAATTGTCATCATTTCAAACTCAAGTAATATGCAAAGAGCCGTGCTCGTGTACCATTCGCCTGCCTTTTTATAGCTGTAGGTTGCAGGAAAGAAAGTTAAACACGACCAACTAACAGAGAAAAAAAAAAACAACGTACGCTTAATTTGCCAGAAATATTTTAATTTACAAGGTCATTTGAAAAACCAGTTTTATCACAAGGTATAACTGTAAGTGAGGCATGAAGCCAGTCAGGCAACAATATCACACTGCAGCGAGCTCTCCCCCTACCCTGTTGGGATCCCATTGCATCTGTGTGGTTTCTTTTCCTTTCGTCCCCTTGTTGCGGCTATCACCGTTTCAACGTTCCACAAGCCGCAATCCCACTTGTCAGCAATCAGAGATACCTTTAAGCCCACACAGAATATGCAAAGTAAGCAAGTAAAGAAAAAAAAAAAAAAAAGCCCAGTTTTGAACAGCGAACAATACAAACTATATCAGATCAGATATGAAGAAAAGCGCCGGCCTTTCAAAAGTTTTTCCACCTTTTTTGTTTTTCCTGCAGCTATCTTTTTCTATTCCGTCTTTCGCGGAACAGGAAAAACTTAAAAAGTATCCACAATTAATTTATATCATGTACCCACAGACGCACGCTCACGCACGCACACCACCCACCAAATATACCCCTCCACGAAATCTACCACACCTCATCGGCGCATCGCACCTTGCAAGCCTAAAGCCTTGTTCTTGGTGTTTTTTCTTAACCAAGAAATAACTGTTCCTTTTTTTTCTCTTCCCTCTTCCCTCCTCCCTTGGTAATAATTCTTATAGATGTAATATTTTCTATCAAGCTTAGCGGCTAGTTTAATTTACTATGAGCGACTAATTGATATCTACTAACTTATTCGTACTTGTATTAGCTTTGCAAGGGTTTGCCGGATAGCAGATATGCAAGAAGATATAGAAGGCACTATACCAAGCTCCTTTTTCTCTCTTCCCTCTAGTTGTTAAATTATACTTGATGCTTAGCTGTCAACTTCTAGGCATCTCGTAGGATGATACTAGATGGGGGAAAATACCCTCTTGCCCTAGCCTCATCGGCATCCTCGTCGCTTCTATCCGTCAACCTCGGTCCCCTTCTCTCCAATTATCAATTTTCCCTTTACACCAATGCTAGGAACTTACTGTTTATGGCTGAACTAGCTCATCTTGATAGCCGTTTAAAAAGAGAATCTAATATAGAACTTATATATCTCAAACCTAAGTTTCACACAACTAGTACAGATTGGGTTTTGTATCAGAACAGAGTGATGAAAAAATTCCACACACCACTCAGACTTTCGACCCACCTATAACCGCAATCAGCTAGCACGAGTAATCCTCCACCCGCTCTTTTTACCTTGCCCCGCAATTCAACTTCCGTCCATCCATCGTTTATTCCGTGTAGCCCATTTTTTTTCCTTATATAATATACAACGGCAATAATAGCCTAGTAAGGAAAAAGAAAGAAGTGGAGTTGAATTGGGTGGGAAAAAACGACGCTAGGACCATAAGGAACGACATCCCGGAACATGACATGCAACGCATGTCGATAATAGATTGGGCTTTTTCTTCGGCTCCTCAAGTGTGGGAGTTTTTTTTTTTTTTTTTTTTTTTTCAACTTTCACTACGGGTTACGATTGTGGATATGACGGGATTTTTTTCAATTTAATTCTTCTTCCCTTTTTTTTCTTTTCTGTTCACTTGCGGGAGAAAGGGTTAGGGGTGAGAGAATTAAAAAAAACGAATTGACAACGGTAGGGAAAAGGAAAGGTAGAAGACGGGGAAAGGAGAGAGATGGCGTACCAAGGCTGCTCCAAGGTTTTCCTGCTTGCCGTTTGCATGGTAATATAGCTATAGCGAGGGGTGTAAAGGACGAGGGATGGAGGAATGGAAAGGATGGAAGGACAGGCGGAGGGGGGGAAGCATGATACTGAGGCAATGGGGTAGAGCTAGGGGTGCGAAAGCTATGGGGTCGTCGGTACGTACGGCTATGCACGTTGAAAAGTATTCCAAGAACTGGGAATGTAAGATAATCAAGAAGCAATCGGTCTTGGTCAAAGGCATGGCTTGAATTCGTCATGTATTAGCAATAAAGTAGCTATATCGTGAATCATTAAACAACTCTTAAAGGGTAGTATAAAGTCAATAATGACGAAAACAAGCTAAAAAAAAGTCGACATGGTATCATATAGTTTGTAAAAGAAAGCAAAAGAAATGGGATTATCTTTAAGAATTCAATGCAATAGTAAGAGGCACAGTAATAGATATGCACCTTGAACGTAATTAACGGAGAAAATATTCCAAGAAATCGAAATTTGCTCGAAAGAGATAACGGAAAATGAAGAGGACATGTCAGATGCGGTAGATAGTCAAGCAGCTTTGACTCTTTTTAACAAAATAAATGAGAGAGCCTGCTGGATTGCCTTATATTTCCCTGCAAACAGGAAGAAGAAAATATTTGAACAAAGCTTTAAAGATGGACATATCCGACATGATATCGTAACTAACGAAAGTGACCAGGGAGTATTGACCGGAAGGCTTAAGGCTCGCTCGCAAAGTGGAGTGATATCGTAAAGAATGGCACGCTCAGCATGAACATGATGATACATTATTGTATACACGGGTTGGAAAAGTAGTAAAGCCAATAAGCCACCATGAAAAAAAAAAAAACATAAGACACCAAGGTCAATATGAACTCCGATGGCTTGAAGCCACAAAGCGGTATATCACGGAATTGAACAACGGAGCGCCATAAAAAAAAAAAGGCTCGCAGTGGTTCCACAAGCCATTGAACCAAATTGAAATCTGCAACATGAAACCTAGCTAGATACGCTTATGGGGAACTTTAGAATGAAAAAGAAAAGAGGAACACAAGAAGGAAAAAACAACCCCACATCCAAGGATATGGTCGATAGGAGAATTATCGGAAAGACAGACTCTTGAAACTCAAATCAACTGTTCATCACATCGGGGACGTAGACAGACGCATGTACGCACGCACTTGAAAATGAAGACAAAACACGTCAATGCTCAAAATATTCCCTTTCTTTCTTTCTTTTTTTTTTTTTTGTTGAAACGTATGAAAGGGTCTCCAAACGCCGCATGATGCAATGGAAAAATCGAAATGCCAGAGAAGAGCCCACCATCAATTCATCGTAATTTCTTTTTTTCGTGCATTCCGTTTTTCATCTTTGTTTCTTTTTTTTGCCTTTCCCTTTTCTTGCGGGCCATGGCGCAGGTAAAATGCAGACCGGTTCGAGAAGGAATATGCGAAAATATCCCAACCCCCCATAATACAAATATTGTATATTCCCAATTGTATGTGTGTGTATAAAAGAAAAGTTTGGGGGCAAGATAGAGGGGCGACGAAAAAGGTATTCGTTAATAAATGACTGTGCATCGGTATTGTTTAATCCGGTTCCGATAATTCAGCCTATCCTCAATATACTTTAAGATTTTCATAACGGGAAGAGCGAGAAGAAAAAAATTGCAGGGAAAATTTTTTTTGATACAGGCAGGTATACTGTCGCAATAAGTGATATCCATCATGTAAGCAATTCAAGTAGAGGAGTGCAAAATTAACCCCAGATCTTTCGTAAGCTGGTCGTAAGATCGCTAACTTTGGGGGGTACTACGATAATTTTTTTATTGCACCCCACCGTCAAAACGGTAAAAACAAAGAAAAAGTATCAAAAATAAATCAATAGCAGCCAGACAAGGTTAAGCTTATAGCTCAAGGGAGAAGCAAATAAAGCAAGCTACAGAACAAGGCACCCCAAGTAACCATACTTTTGTAACATGTGGGTATCAATAACCGGGTATCTAGATTCTGAAGGCATTCCAGATGCTCCAGGGCCTCCGCCTCCACTCCCTTCCCCCACCGCCAACTCCGCCAAATGTTGGAGATTTCCGTGTGGCAGGGGATGCTTTCCGGCCGTTGTAGTTGCTCCAGAGTTAGCCCGAGATTGGCTGGTCCTGCGTGAAATGAAGTCCTTGATGGTCCTATCCCATCCAGCGCTATCCTCCCGTGTCGATATTCCCCTGCGCTTTTCCAAAGCCTCCGCGATGAGCATTATCCCCTTCTCAGCCTCTATCCTTGTCTCGCCATATTCGAGAAGATCCACCAACGTCAGGATCGCCAATGCTGCGAAGTGGTAACTCAGTGGGGTCACCGGCGTTTGCGCTGAGTTGAGGATTGTTGCAATTCGATTCGCCGGTACAATCAGCTGGCTTGGCTCTGTGGCGTCGTTCAGCCGAAGAAATAGCAGCTTCACATGCCAATATGCGATGTGAACGAGATTCAACGATCCAAGAACGCTGTCGACGCTTTCACGGAATCTTTCCAGCTCGCCTCTGAGCAATCTCGAAACGTAAGCGTTACTTGCCGAAGTTGAGACGGCTTGGTCGGATGACGTTAAGTTTTCCGCTAAGTGGCCAAGAATCATAGACAAGCCTGTGGGTCCGGTTGTTAATCGTTTTTGGTTCTTAATCAAATAGTACCACTTATTTTTGGAAACTCCTTTTGGATACAGTCATATAAAATTTTCCCGCCACACAGAGCGAGCGAAGCGGAAGATAAGGGGCGGCAAATATGGGAAAGGATGAAACTTACGGGTGATATGGTACGGGGCCAATCCAAGAAGAGATTGATCTTCTTGTAATAAGACCACGCTTGAATCAGGGATGAGAAGCGGGCTGGAGGTGCTCACCGCATTCCACCTATCGAGAACAACGAGAGCCCACCAGGCCCTCCTCCCGAGTTTCTCGTCAGTGTCGTCATGATCACCTTCTAGTGATTTAATTCCAGCGCTGCCATAGTGAAGCCTCAAATTATATGCCAATCCAATAGCAGCTCCTAACCAAAGAGCTCTTGGTGGTCCCATTTGGCCTCTGATGGCAGCCGGGCCACGATTGTCCGCTTCAAGGATCAAAAATATCAAGGTTTGCAAGTAGGTCAAATTATCAGCGATGGATCTGCTAGAAGGATCCTCATATTGAGCTGCAAAAGCGAGTTCAGCGACTCCTCTAGACTCAAATGGCCCTGTGGGCATTAAAGTCGAGGCAGGGTTGGATCTCACAGCACAGTAGAGTGCCTGAAGAAGAGCCTCTCTGATACGAGTAGACGCATGAGAAAGTCTCGCCCTCAACCTCAATTTCGAATGAGGGAGGAACGGAAACGTTGGGTGAATAATTGAATAGTACCTACAGCTCACAGTGTTAATATTATATACCCAACGAAATTATACAACAAGACGGCAACGCAAAAACAGTAGTGTCGAAATATCACTTAGGAAAGGTCAGGCTTACTGGTCAATCGTGGCTTCATCCCATTCGAAGGGTTTGCCAGGAGCATTCAAGATGTTCGAACTCATCGGATGATCTGTAGGCTCAAGAGAAGCACTTAAACTTTGTCTTCTAGTATCTTCAGAGGATTCAGGTCTCGGCCAGCAGCCAGAAGTACCAGAAGTTGGAGAAGTGTGAGCAATTAGAGATGGAGGGACTGAGGCAGAAGAAATTGGTGGTCTCTGAGAATGTAGGTTGCTTGAGGAATGAGCAGAAGAAATGTGAGGAGGAGGGAGCTGCCTCTGTGGTATTTGAGGGGGACCAGATTGGTGATGAGGGCTGTGAAAGGAATCGATTGGAGGCAGCCTTTCGCTCCGTTGTAATGTTGGGCTCTGCGTCAACGGCTGCAGATGCATGCCCAGCGGAAATTCACTCGACGAGGATAGGGTACGCTTCCTAGATTGCCTCAATCCCAGGTTAGGTGTGTTGAGCGGTGGAGGCGACGTCCCTTCCGAATCCATTGGTGATGATTCTCCTTCAATCGACGTCAGGTTTGGGTAATGCATATCGCTAGTCGATATTGTATTTTCTAGCGTATTTAACCGGTCTGCAAGTTCCTTAATATACCTAGTTTAGATTGCACAACGTTTAGTCGTGGTAACGAAAGGGTTTCCGAACGAACAAGAAGGCAGGAAATTCGCGCAGTGCAATCAGGCCGAAGTCGAAGCGGGAATAGAATATTCTATGGGTATTCCATGCCATGCCACGCCAGGACAATATCCAACGGCGATTACGACTGAAGTGCAGGCCCCCATACAGGAGGCACTCTTGCACATGCACACACACAGACTCATACACAGGAGAGCGGACAACGGCACAGAACGGCAAGGTGAGGCTTACCCTTTGCTTGGACCTCTCTTCATAGGCACCCTACTGAAGGAACACCTTGCTCCTACCCGTTTGCAGCTGGAGCACTGCTCGACTCCTGTCTCAGAAGTTGCATCGCACCGGATCTGTGCAACGCAAAGTATAAAAGAAGGTTACCACAACGAGGACCAATACTCTCTTTGGCAAAAATAGGAGAAAGATGTTCAACTGCTCTTTAAACGAAAAAGAACAGAACAGGAGAAAGGGAAGGGAAAATACAAAGAGCTATATAATATACCTTCTTTCTACGACATTCGTCGCATGCCCGTGAAACCTTTGACCTCTTTCGAGGGGCGAGATCATTACTATTCGAGCCACCCATCTCCATCGAACCTTCGGAGTACCCGCTGGGAAGTGTCCTCGGCGACGATGGCCGTTGCTCGTAGCCTTGCATGGGGACATCCATCGGCGAAAAGATCGGAGGGAGCCCTCGAGGAACAGAGTTGAAAATCGACGAGGGAGAACTGAGAAGCATCGATGGCGATGCGTTGTTGTGTCGTCCTCGATCCAGACCGCCTTGCTCTTCCTTGTCGACAACACTAGTATAGGGCAGGTTTGTCGTGCACAAAGGTCTTTGGTACCTCTCCCTCAAGCCAGAGTCGGTATCAGCCCTTGGAGAAGATGTCGATGATTGAACTGTTGGGAAATCAGTCGAAAAGGTCGGAGAGGAAAGAGGCGAGTATAAGGACCGTCGGAATGGAAGGTTGATCGTCAAGTACTTTGTAGGGTTGGGACGGTGGGTCACTAATTGGGATGAGGGAGCCGTAGCGACCTCCGCCATTTACTCACGCAGCGGACTGGAAAAATTCCTGACGGTTTAGTTTTCCTTCCCACAGAAGAGGTGCCCGCAGATGCCCCCCCGGAGCATGCAAGCGTTTGCCTGAAGAAACACCTGCAACCCCGGCAGTTGGATTAGAAATCTTTGACCTTCCTCCCTCAAAAGATATATTCGACAAAAAAGAATAGAAGAATAAACAGGACCCCCTTCTCGACAATATACTTAAAAGATACGAGAGGGTAGATCGCAAGAGAGACGATGCGGAGATGACGATGGAGGAGGAGACAAGAAAAGGCTCGCCTTTAACCTGCGGGGAGGTTAAACTTAGCCTGTGGCTAGACGATTGCGTCTTCGCCCTTTTTTTTCCTGGCGGTATATGATATATATCCGGGTTTAAACTACGCGGACGACGTCGTGGGAGTAAATATTGGAAGGCGTTGGATTCTGGATACGAATGCAGGAGCTAGAGCTTGGCCTCATGGAGAAACCATCAACAAAGGTGGGTGGGGAGAGCGCTTCGTGTACGGCTTAGCTTTCTTTATTCCCGTTGGAAGCGGTGGGCAAGGATGGGGGGACCAGTCGGTATGGCCGCCAGAAATGCTCCGTCTATTCTGCACGAAAGAGAAAGGGAGAAAAAAACAAAACAAAAGACGAGACGAAAATTTCTGTTTAGATTGTTGGTCCCGTGGCAAGAGCCGTCCGGCGTCCAGGCTTTTGGTCGAAAAGAACTAGTATAGCGAGAGAATCGTGGAGCATATGACCACCTGACTTGGTTTTTAGTAACAACGGTCTGACAGATCGAGGTTTCGCCCTTGACAAGGCCTACGATGCCGACAGGTATAGTTCGCTTGTTCATGCAAGAGATCCCAATTCACCCAGATTGAAGGTGGGCCGGATCAATTCAATATGCAGTGCAGGCGGTGCGGTAGCAAGCCGGGTGGATGGGTACGCTAGCACACCGAAACGAAGTTTTTATAGACGAACAACGCTTATAGGAAGGCCATGCGACACCCAAATATACTTGGGAGGCTAGGGGGGCTTTGGGTATGGGTATAAAGCTTTGTTTTCTCTTCTGGCAAGTGGGAGAGGCGATATGATGGAGCAGGACAGGCAGACAATATAAGAATCTTTGATATAGGCCTGCAAGCAACTCGGGATGGTATTTCGTTACAATCGCAAGATCCAACCTCTCCCCAGGCCTAGACGCTTAATCTGTCGATCATAACCGGCCTCGTCGAAAAAGGATGTTTCGCGGCTTGCTGCAGGTAATATAAATCCTAGGAGGTATAGATACTCGGACAAAGTCTCTAGGCTTGCGAAAGTGAAAGGGCTAGGACAGGCTATAGAAGAGGCGCTCTCGCAAAAGTTTGGATAAGTTTTCTTTTGTTCTCGGGTTCGGTTCGTCGTCCGGTCTATATGGTCCCAACCGTCAAAACCCTCGCCTAGCTCCATGCAATATGACAACGACTACAAGCTCCGATGCATAGATGACCAAAGGTCAAGTACACACTCTCCAAGAGTACGACGGTACAGAAAAACAAAATAAAGAGCTAGGTGGTTGAGTGATTTGTCGACAGCTCAAAGAATTCCAAAAAAAAAAATGTTTAAACTGGAACCCGAATAATAGAGTAAGCAGGAAAACACTGTCAGGAAAGAAAGAAAGGGTCGGAGTTGGGGAAGAGTCCAATGCGGTCAAATGCTGGGGTTTGCCTACCCCAAAAGTGTCTAGGGATAAAGCAGGCGAGCAACTGAGCTTCCAGGGTTCGCTTTAACGGCCGACTGGCCCGAGAAAAAGAGGCGCACGAGACGTGATCCGACAAAAAGATATTAATAGTTATTTTTTTTTGGAGGGTGGGTGTACCAAACTATTATGTAGGTCTGTCAAGTGGAAACTGCGAACTGGCAGGCACCAAGACGAATGGGGCCATATACTATACCATTCGCATTGTCAAAGCACCCGTTGAAGATTTCAAGTACCTAGCTCCCAGCGGAAGGGTACCCTGCTAAACTACCCGAGTAAACTTCCAAAAGAAACCTTTTTTCCTTTTCGCTTTAATGGCGGGGTAATATTTCGACAACGACGGTAAATTTCCAAGTATTAGAACTTGAATAGAACCATCTAATAATTATATAAGAATGCTTTACTTTAAAATATGGGGTTCCAAGAAAGGGAGAGTAATAGAATATTGCGACAAAAGGGAAAAAAAAGAAAGAAAGGGAAACGAGAGGGAAATTTGAAAATAAGAAACAAGAAGGGAGTGAAAAGAAGAAAAAAAAAAAAAGAGAGACCGTGAAGAACCGTTCAAAGAAATTGTAAAAAAGAAAAAAAAGGAAAAAGAATCAGAAGAGAGAGAGAGTCAAAAGAGAGAGGGAAAACAAAAAAGAAAAAGAAAAGGTAGTGTCAAATAGCCTTGACGGGCTTTGAGGTCCATGATGGCTATTATCGTCAACTAAACCCACTTTTACTAACTGGTCGGGCTACCCAACCTGCTCCGTACTTGAATAGACCGACCCATGGCCCGGAGGAACGTGCTTTTGCAAGACTTCGCCGCAGATCACGACCCTGCCGTCAGTTCAGTCCCCATTTCAACGCATGGTGCACACTCCACATGGAAAAACAGGCGAGCCCTTGAAGCAGCAGGCAGAATGGCCGGGGGCCAGGGAATGGACGACTGTCAGTCCCGTTGAGCAAAAAAAAAAAAAAAAAAAAAAAAAAAAAAAAAAAAACTTATGCCGGCTTCCTCTCGAGCATGGTCACATCCGGGTGTCATTTCGGTTTTTTTTTTTTTTCAAACCCCTCTGTCAACCGGCTTCCGTTAGAACATGGCACAGAAACTGATTCGTATACTTAAATTTTCGCTACTTATATTACTTATTCCTCGAGAACGGGTAACAAGGGCTAGTCAGCTGTAGAATCGGAGGACAGCCAGGCGTCAACCCGCCGAATGAAAAAAAAAAAAAAAAAAAAAAAAAAAAAAAAAAAAAAAAAAAAAAAAAAAAAAAAAAAAAAAAAAAAAAAAAAAAAAAAAAAAAAAAAAAAAAAAAAAAAAAAAAAAAAAAAAAAAAAAAAAAAAAAAAAAAAAAAAAAAAAAAAAAAAAAAAAAAAAAAAAAAAAAAAAAAAAAAAAAAAAAAAAAAAAAAAAAAAAAAAAAAAAAAAAAAAAAAAAAAAAAAAAAAAAAAAAAAAAAAAAAAAAAAAAAAAAAAAAAAAAAAAAAAAAAAAAAAAAAAAAAAAAAAAAAAAAAAAAAAAAAAAAAAAAAAAAAAACTAAAACTTTACGGAAAAACGATTGAGTCCCAGTTACCCCATATCCAATTTATTTCGGATATGGACGAGGGGACTGGGCAAGGACCATTGATCCTTACCTCCCTTTCCCTTTGAAATAATTGTTTTTTCTTCCCTTGTTAGACCCATTGCATTTTTTGCTCAAGAGGAAAGGAAAATGAAAAAAAAAAATAAGTTGAGGCTAATTCTGATCGTTTTGTCATTCCTGTGTGCCCCTTCCGACCCAAGCGACCCGCTGTGCCAATCAGGGTTCCCGGTCAGAAAGCTATATCATTTGCAACTGACCTTCCGTCTGATATTTCGCACCAAGACAAACAAAAACGAGGGTGGCAGTAAAAAAAAAAAAAAAAAAAGCATCGGGATGAAAAGTGGGTAATAGGAATACCTATGAAGTCTAAAGTGCCGAATTTGCTTATTCGGTACGTTCATCCGTTGATTCTCGTTGCGACCACTGCAGTTATATACCAATCTTTCTCTCTCTCCTTTTTTTCTTTCGCCCAATTGCCTAAAAAAATCAAGGCAATCTATCTCATAACATCAGGTTTAGCACAGGTCGCTTTTCCTGCTCTATAACAGGAGAAAGGGCGAAGGGGGAAATGTTTACGTTCGGGCGATATGTAATGCAGTAGTGATTGTTTACTCTCCGTGGACGCAAACCGCTTCTTGCCTGCATATAGCCCCAGAAATATATATCTGCCAAGTAGGCTCGCAGGCTGGTATTCTAGCCGCTTACGTTTCCGGGGTTTCTTTTTCCGGTGGTGGATCTGGCAGGTTTTGACCCAGTTCCCATTACATTATTCGCACACTCACACACCACCTCTTTCTTTCTTAGAACCCCAAACCCCGCAAAAGGCGGAGAAGCTTGCCTAGTCGTTTAATAAGGCCGTCCAGATTGGCAGTCCCGCACACATGAACCGAGGAAAGCTAAAGGGTGTGTCTGATCATTATACCCTGCATTATCGAACCTACCACTAAGTTCAGCAGGTGCATCTCCCGTTACATTGTTTAGCACGGACTACATCGTACAACGGGTCATTCCAAAAGTCACTCATATCATTCGATGGGACCAACAGATTTGGATTTGGATTTACCTACTGGAGCGACCCGAAATCTCGACTTTATAATCTTTCAGATCTCATCTCGGTTCGCCAATGGACAATGGTTTCTTTTTTTCCCCTTGGTGGGAGTGATCGTGTGTTGTCAATGACCAGATATCAGATGCGAACAGGACCGGAGAGCCATATCGGCCTTCCCTAGCGCAGCCGAGAACCTGGCTAGCCAAGTTTCACATCACAGGCGAAAGACGACACCTCGTCAGTGCGAAGAAAAAAAACCTGTCGGATTGTGACCGCTCGCAATGATGTCGTCGCCCAGTCCAAAAGTTTGGTGAAACCACATTGCATTGTTCACAGGTACTGCAGAATGTAGCCCCCTTTAACCAGCCACAAGTGCAGAAGCGCATGATCGACACCATAACGGCTGAACCGTGGAAATCTCGACCGCATCGTCATTCATAGCAACTATCGTCATCACCGCAGGAAAACCTGCTAGAGTCTGCAAATTAACGGCAGCTGGCAGAGGGGAAAACTAAAACTCGCCTGCTCCTTGCTGCATTGCATGAGCGTACTTGGCTCGCAGCTAGCAAATGTCTCACTCGATTGTATTGTTCCGTTACCCTAGCATCTTTTTTCACAGAGTGGCACCCATTACTGAGAAAGGAGACAGAAAAAAAAAAAAAACCAAGTCCTTTCGTCATTCTCCACATGGCCAGGTTCACAAGACTGGAAGCGGGGAAACCATTCTCGGGGAGGACAGCAGTTTCGATTCAAGAGATCGGGCGGATAAACGAGAGCGGTTTGCTGCAGTCAATGAATTGAGTCCCCCATGTCAAAATCCAAATGAGAGGGCGGAATGAAATAGAGGTCAATGCGCTAAAGTCGGCCCTCCATTCGTCCAGTGCCTTTCAGCAAAGACCAATTAGTGTCGAGTCGCAGAAGGTCTTTGCTTTTTAGTTTGATGTTTAGAAAAGTTGCTGCCTCGAGAAGCACTAAAGACCCTATAATCAAGATCACTCCTGGACAGTCCTCACATCGTATTCTATGTCTGTTGAAACTACAATCAGACGATACTCGAACCTACCGATTAATACCAGTTAGTTTACAATCTTTATAAAGTCTTAGCAATGCACTAGAAATAGCGTGCCATCTAATAAACATGGAATGCTATATGATAACCATGGCCTTATAGCAATAATAAGAGCCGGCTCGCTTCGAGTTTTACACCCTCGGCCGCGCCAGCAATCTCGCCACTCCAAGGGGAAAATTATATTAAGGATCTGCAAATCGGCGTTACCTTGTATTAGTTATTCTCTTCTCTCTGTGCTCCCTTGCTCTCCTTCCTTCTTCTTCTTTCCTTTTTTTTTTTT
>LDUD01000104.1:146194-225680 GCA_012184295.1 Dactylella cylindrospora
ATGTTTTCTTCTTTCCCTTTTCCTGCTCGTGCCTGGGATTTGCTTCTTGCTCGACCGACACAAGTTACACTATTATCAGCCCGCTCTCCTCATTACGCGCTGCCGTTTGGTGATAATCTGCGGTCTGAATGGCGTACTCGATAATAATGCGTTTGACACCACAAAACGCATCGCAGCCGAGTAAAGTTCCTTGAGTGACTGCCGGCCGGCTTTTGGCTCTGCCCGAAGGAGAAATCGAGCGAAGGCAAGGAAAACGAAAATAAAAAAAAAAAATAAAAAATAAAAAAATAAAAAAAAAATAAAAAATAAAAGAAAAAATTCGGCCGCCTTTGCATATACCTACATGATACTGGAACATGCATAGGCTCTACATGTAACTACAGAGTTACAGCCGGCGCTGTCTAGAGCCATAACTGTATCGAAAAAGAGAAGAGATCATGGGGACCCCTTTAGCTTGCAAGTTAACTTTTTCGTCCAAAGATAAACAGTACGAAATTTGCACTTGTTCTTCTCCGTTACAATATGTAGGGCAAAAAGGTATGGTATGTGAGAGTGTGTCTCTAAAAAGCAAGTACCATAATCTCGCCTACTTTACTGCTTCTTCTTTCTCGAACTGGGAGTGTCCAGGTTTTTCCAACCAACGACCAGCGCGGCCTCGTTTTAAAATTTTCGAATATTCTTTTTTTATGACCTTCCCCCCCCCTTCTTCCCCTTCGGTCCACTTCCTTTTATTTCTAGCCCTGAAATTCTCTTTTCCCTCCTTCTATCGTTTCTTGATATTTTCCATTTCCCTTTCCCCCCCTCCTTCTCCGAACTTACCCTTTTTTTCTTTCCTCAAACCCCATTTTTGTTGTTGACAGCCTGAATTCTCAGGCTTACCCGCAAGCACTGAGGTCCTATCCGGTGGTTAGTTCCTAACGCTTTACGGTGACCCGTGTCCTTGAGGCCGGCACCACCTGTTGCTGAGGCACAGGCTTGCTTTTTCGCACTTACATACTCCGTACCTATTATTTGACCGGGTCCATCCACTTTGGCCTCCACCACCACCTCCCTTCTCCGTCCTTCCAGATCTCTTAATATCCGGCAAAAAGAGTGTACGATGATCCAATACATCTGGGAGGCCATCGACGTTTTTTAGCGTCCCTTTTCCTATTCTTTTTTCTTTATTTTTTGTGATTAAGCATCGTGTTTCCCAGTTTTTTTCAAGATACCTTGTTGTATACTTTTTATCGGGGACAGCAAGTTTACAGCGGACTGGCGTTCAAACGGAAAGCGTAAACGTTCAACTGTATTATCGAAAACTCACATATCATTTTTTTCTCCGAGTACTGGAATACCAAAGCGATCCAGCCCACCTCAGACACAGGTCGACAGTAACTACAGAAAATACTTCCGACTCGCTCGAAAAACAAAGATCGGCTTTTTCGATATCGGAATACATTTTGTGTTTATTCTCTTATATCTTTCCTTTAACAGCATATAGATTGGTAGTGAACGTCTAGGACGTTCACGCTCGCAAGGCACTCCAAGAGCTATGTACCTTGATGGGAAGAAATATGCGTGCGACGCTTGCGTCCGAGGGCATCGCGTGAGCGGTTGCAATCACAATGGTTAGTTATCTCTTTTATTTTATTTTATTTTATTTTTTTACTTTTTCCCCGTTCCTTCTCCCCATTGCGATTCTTGCATGAATCTCCCAGCTGTGACTAGAGGCCGGGTTTTCCATGTCGAGTGTTGCGGTGTTGTCCTGATGTCCGACTCGGCTTAAAGGAGCTCTACCAACTCAAGGAGACAAAAAGTAACATGCGTATGCTAACTACCGCGGTATTTCGCACGAATAGACCGTCCGTTGCAAGAAATTGCAAAGAAAGGACGCCCAGTATCACAGTGCCAGCACTGTCGAAGTCTGAGAAAGTCGCGTTCGTCTCATGTCAAATGCGACTGTGGAGAAAAGACGAAGGGAACCCCGAAGCATCATTACATAAACGAGAATGGGAAACTCGTAGAGCTAGACGAGGCAAAAGGTGACAGATACCAACCTGGGGAAGATTGCAAAGAACTTTATATACTGATCATATCATACTTACCAAAGAAGCCTCCCATTGCCAATGTCCCCATGGCGGTCGATGCACCTGTTCTGTAAAGAAGGAATACCTGGAATGTGTTCCGGAGACAACTACTAGTACACCAGGATCTTCGACCTCCAGCGATATCCCGCGTGTTAAACCGCGGCTTCAATCGACGCAATCGGAGACTAGCTTAACTCGTTTCACTAACGGGCACCACAGGCCTGTTCATAGGCATAACTCTCATGGAACCGCTCCATATCATATCCCGTTACATCACCACCACGGTAGCGCCGCCGAGGGCGGCCATGAGACAACCACAGATGTGGACCTAACATCCCCACATGGAATCATTATGCCATCAGATCCAGAGGATATACCGATAGCCTTCCAGAGGCCAGGCTTAAGTAGACAAATTAAATCCGAGAATGGATCGCCATCCGTAGCATCTTCTGGATACCAGGAAGGAAGCGACTCCACCGCTCCCCCAACTTTGAGCCGCACGATATCTGAATTCAACCTGCCTGGATCGCGTGGAGGGATGTTTGAGCTGTCGCTACAAACGGACCTACATTTTGATACCCCGGACTACTCCGCTTACTTTTCTGCCGTGGACTCCGAAGCTGGTTTACCTTTCTCGGCATTCAACCCCCCAAACTCGGCAACCTGGCCTTACGAGACTAGCTTTGACAAATTTTGTGAGGTGCCGCCTGGACTTACCCAGTCTGTCTCTGGAGACGATTCTGAGGTCGAGAACTGGGGTTACCCCACTCTTCCCAGCCCTGTGCACAATATCACGCCAGGATACCTTGGTGGGCCATTTTCTGCGGAGTCGTCCGACTTTTACGAATCAGACCACCATGATGGACTTAGCACTGTTTCTTCTCGGGTAGGGCTAGCCAACATTGCAACACTTCCTGCCACTGAGCTTGGAACCATGGAAAGCTATTTAAACACTGGATATGACGGTAGCACATTTAACTTAGGAGTCCAGGACAATGTATCTCTGGCCGAGCTAGGCTTCGACGAGATGCGCCAGACAACATTCGAAGATGGGAAGACCATCCCGCCGGCCGACATTGGATCACTCAACACAGCTCCTGAACGTGGATCGCATCTTTTTTCGGATTCTGAAGTTCTTATGATGGCCCCGGTAACAACACTGAGCGTGCAATTGCCGCCAGAATTCGAAGCCAGATAGCGTTGCCGACACTCTTATCATATAGCCCTGGAATTTCTTAGGTCCCGACAGTCTAGTACACGAATTAACCATGGGACTGGATCACCAAAAGTTATCGCTTTCTATTGCCTTTGTGTTTTGATATCAAGTTTGTCCTGCTTTTTTAAACTGTCCCTCCTTTTCGTTTATTTTTTCTCATTCAGCAAAATTACATTCATTAGACTGTTCATGGAAAGCACAACTTTTATCGCTCTTCTGTTTCCCGTTTCCGAAGGATTCTCGAGATGGCTGGGGGGTGGTTTCCAGCGGGACCAGCTTCTTGTCTTGAATCATGTCTTTGGCGTAGCTTAACAGCTACCAGTTTGTGTGCAATTCTGTTTAGATTACGATTTATTTTTGGGTCATCGGAAGCGTGTCTATTCCCGTGTTCTAGAATTTCAAGATCATCTGCCTTTTTTTTTTTTTTTTTTTTTTTTTCCTCCGCTATTTTTTCACATGGGAAAAAAAAAGAAAAAGTGCTCACTCCACCCCCATTACGTTTCTATCACTCTCCCCCACGTTACTTCTGTATACCCCAACGTCAACGAGCCGGGCGAAAGAAGGACAAATTTCGCAGAGGAATAAGGCTCTGGGTCAAGATCATGTTGTCATGGGAGACAAAAAACAAAAAACAAAAAAAAACACCAACAGAAATTTCTCAGCAGGATAGCGGAAGAATTTGATGACGATAATGCCGTCTCTTTTTCATATGAGGGTTGAGTGCACCTTCTCATAGGGGTTTGATAGTAGAGCTTGCACGATGGCCATCTTCATTGCCACAGTCAGTTGTGTGTGTGTTCATTCCCGCGCCGGCGTGGTTGTGTCTCATCGTGTGTGCCTATGATTTGAATTGTCCTTAGGGGTTAACCGTCCTTGTCTGGAACCACGACAGCAGCAGCAGCAGCAGCAGCACCAGCAGCAGCACTTTTTTTTTTTTCGTTAAAAAACGGAATTCGCTGAAGCATGCAAAAGAAAAAAAAAATTCCGTCGATTCGCCCGCTATCTCGGCAACCAATATATGGCCATGTCAACATTCTTTTTTTCCCTTGCCCAGCGCCTTTTCCGACGCACCAACCACTTACCCACCACACCTTTTTTGATATCCCTACATGCGCGTTCCGATCCCAGTATTTGTTTCTCGCATATGTGTGCATATATCTCATCGTTCGCTGTTCAGTGAAGCTTTTGCTCGTATTTTTTTTTGTCGGTGGCAGTTTCTGCTTTAAATAGACTTCACAAGATTTTTTTTCTTCTTTCATTTGTTCCATATTACGATAGATTGGTGACAGGCGTTCTCTCCTCTCCGTTTCAACTCGCTGATTGCTCTCGCTATGAGCAGAAAAGTTCCCGATACCAAAAAGCATTGTTTTTTTGTCTATTCTCTTCTGAATCGCCCTCGATCGCTACACTGCTACTACCATGTATTATTATTGCTGCCATGTTTGATACACGAGGAGTAGAATACAAAGTAAACTGCAAATGCTACGCAAAATAGTAGGCAAATAGAGGCAGCAATCCTTGCCCGACATATACCGATACCCTAGGTCCCAATCTCTCCGTTGAGGCGAGATCGACAACCATTAGGATTCCTTCTATCCGTAATGTTCTTCCCACCCTATATACATGCTACACCGCCCATGAATGACCATCGTGATATTGACAAAAAAATTTAATATCCTCGAACCAATGTGCCTCCGATTGTAATTATTTACAAGCTACATCCAAGAGCCGAGGTCCCACATGACGCCAACAACCCCGCTCAAAAAAACTTACTTATTCCTTAGTGTTTAATATCCGTGTAAAAATGCCGGGGAAGACAAAAAGGATATCGTGAGATTTCCCAGGGCCTGGGTTTAAGGCAAGTAATCCTGCTGCTGAGTAACACTAGCGAGAAGCAAGCACACGAAAGTAGCCACCACATTTAAACGGGAGCCGATCTAAGCTCAACTTTCGACAGGTCGACTCAACCGATGGTCATGGTTCTCAAGATCCCATTCAACTTTTTTTTTGAATGGCATGCCCATGAGCTCGAGTAACTAACCTAGCAATGACACTAATGCAGCTATTCAATGTGCAACGTGCACCTTATCGAATCGCGGAAGCTGCCGACTGCAAAAGCTTAAGCCACCTGTAAGTCAGTCAGCTCCCCCTCCGCTTTTCCCCCCTTTCCCTTCCCTTCAGCTCCTGACAGGTTACCCGACCGGCTGGGAGACCGAAAGTGGGAAAAAAAAAGGGGGGGGAAGGGAAAGGGAAAAAATGAGAAGGAGTTCCTGTATCTCTATCTGTATCTGTCTGTATCGACGCCCTGTGATATGGCAATCCAAGCGAGTTATTGTTGGCAGCATCAGGTGTTGCAGACACAACACTCGCATCAAGTAAAGTCTAACTTTTGCAGCTTGGACCCCGCCAGCCCACTAACGAAGCCCCACCTTTTTGATCATGAAAGGAATGGTTTCTTTCAAGAGGGAAAACGGGAAAAATTTTTTTCTTTCTTGTCATTGAGGGGAGGGTTTAGAGGGAAAGGGACACGTCTAGACATCTCATTCGTGTGATGAAGCTGCTTCTTTTCGCATTTTTACTTTGCTGTATCAGATGATGCGGAACTCCTCAGGCCAGGTCGGCAAGCATACCACGCGCAGAACTTCCACACACACACCCACTTCTTTTTATTCTTGCAGGTAAGTTTCTCTCACATTCTAAATGTCTTCTTTTTCTTTCTTTCAAGCCAACGGGAACTAAATTCCATCACCATGGCCGCTGACGAAAGGGGGGTGGTGTGGTTGCAAAAGACATTTCGGGCCAGTAAGGCCAATGAGCAGGCTTGAAAGATAGGTAGATACCGTAGTAAGTCAACTATTGGATTCATGTATGTCGAAGGGGGGCTAGACACGGCATTACGCGCACACCTCTATCGAGAAATAAGACCCCAATGTTCTTCAATTTTTTACGGTCGCACAAAGGCCTGTCACCATTATTTAGGGAATAGTATTTAGTAATTTCCTTAAGCTGCAAGTAACTGCCCGATTGCTACTTCAATTCTCGCATGGAATGCACCGTAGATGGCAGCTGTCGAAGGGACGAGCATCACGTTATAGGGCAGGCCGGTGGTCTCCGCTTGTCTTTGCAGTGACAGGTGTCAAAGTTTCTTGGTCAGATTTTCCTACAGGGCAGGAAAGAGCGCCCTGCAGAAGGTACAAACTTTGGCGAGTCAGCTTACGATTAGCTAGTCCCCTTTCTATTGCTCTTTTATTTATTCTACTTGAAAATTTTTTAAATTTATTTTTTTTAATTTCCGCCCTATACAACGTCGAAATAATGTTCCGTGAAACCAAGTTTCGTATCCTCGACATCGAAATGGACATTCTCGTGATCATCGATGATCCATCGTTTTGCATTTCTCCGCAAATACATGGGGAGATGTCGACGAGAATAGCTTAGATCTTACATTGCCAGTTTTCCCTTGGCTCTCATCCAAGTCAAACACTAGCATCATCATGCTAGTCTCTAGCTCTGTTCTTCAGCGGGCAACTTTTCGGAAGGATGAGAGGCGAAGCGGTGCGATCGGAATCAATCCTGGTACTGGTGCGGAAATCCCGGCCAAACCCACGAGAATCCGAATACAAGCCTAGCTCCAAAAAAATGTCCAGCCTCCTTTTGTCTCTCCCTTCTCCTACGGCTAGAGGGTTAGGACGAAAAAGATAACCCGAATAGACATGCAAATTGCAAAGGAAGAAGATTGCGATTTCATCCGATGTTTAATCCACAAGCGGTTTTCGTCCATCGAAAATGTAGCGGCGAAACAAACAGGGCGGGAAGTATCTTTTGGCGCGTTTTCCTGCTAAATTCTACCAGAATTGCCAGCGCGCGGCGGGATCCGAGCCCGAGGTTATCCAGTTACCAGAAAAGCATCTGGGCATCTTTTATGCCGTATCACATTTTCACAGCGTCCGTCTTTCGTACCACGGCTGAGCCTTCTCAAACCAGGAAATGGAAAACACATTGTCAAGAAATTAAACGGCTTGGGGAAGCTGCCCGCTTTGACCGTCCTCTTGAGAAGCCTTTTTTCCTCTCTTTCTGGTATAAATTTTTTAGGGGGGCAGGACGACATTGGAGTAGCGAATTTGTGAAATCTTTGGTAGCTGCAAGCCAAACTGCACCCCTCCAGCAGCACGGCTCTTTGCTGCAGTACTGCAGTATGAATAAGGAAAGTGAACAAGGTCAAGCGACGCTGCCAGTCAGGCCGATAGGCGAGGGAGGAAAAGAGATACAGCTATGATATCGACATTAGATTAAGGAACCACACCACACCACATATTCATGTATTCGATTTAGACGTGCGTCAGCACAGCCCTGCCTCCTTCTAGCACAGAGAGAGAGGGAGTAAATGCCGCATACAAATTTTTTTGTCTATATTGTAGTTCGCACGTTTTACATCATGGTGCATGAAGTATTTGGATATTGGGTCTGTTTTTTCCCATTCATGAAATTGTTTTAGAAGGTAGACGAGTCAGCTTGTGGGTTTCTTTCGCCATGCTATCTCCACGATCCTGGAGAACCCGTCTCTTGTATCGATACTAGCGTGGAAGGCTAGTTGCTGCTGGGATTAACTGCAGGAAAGCAACGGAGCTTCCGCCTGTTGTCAGGATCAACTGATCAAGGGGTGATTAGTATTTGCGTTGTCCTTGATGTCGGCATATGTCTACCTCAAGCGGTCCGTTATTTCCCTTCCTTTTGCCAATCATTCTCCTAAAATCGCAAATTAGATATATTCGCTGCGTATTAATTCTTCACTCTTATTCGCTTCTAAGCCGTAAATACCCTTAAAGAGGTTTTTTCTGGAATTACCTTTTTTTTTTTTTTCTTTGCCACCGCTTGGAAGAATCAGTAATCGGGAACCCTAGATGTATCGAGTATTCTAGAATAGTTCCCACTGTACGTACCCCTTCGTATATGATCAAATGTATCAAGTCTTTCCAAGAGGCGTAAATGTACCGGCCATGTACATGGAAAAGGAACCTTCTGTTGCGGCTGAAGTCATATAGCCAATACACAAAAAAGAGGGCCTCCTCTCAAGAAATAAACGGACCATACAGAATTTTACCATTTGCCGCAGATACGAAGCCGAAGGTCTCGAACCTAAATGACATGATCCGATATGACTTACAGCGACCTCGACCCTAGCTTTTCCTCTATTTTCTCCCACTCCCTGTTCACGATGCCTGCTGCCCCTCCTCTCCTCCAGATGCTCCGTCTTTAGCTTTCTCCAGACGTTCCACGTCGCACCCGTTTCCATTTCCCCCCTCCCCCGTCTTCGTTTCCCCTCCACCTCCCAACTCCGAAGTCTCCCCAGTGAGGCAGGGCGCCATGACAGTACCCATGAATCCTAAAATGACAGCGCTTAGCCTATTGCCATTCCCTCCGCTCATCTCCACCTCCTCTCGCCGTTGAATAGCCCTGCAAATTTCAGGTTTTTGTGATCAGAAATTCATGGATTGAGATTACTACCCATGCTCATTTGATATAAATAACCGTTAGCTCTTATTTTTTTTCGAGCTAACCAGTTCATTACCCCGACCAACCACCTCGAAACTCCGTGTTCGTGTGCGGCAGAGATGGGACCGATCGTGTCTCAACCCTTCGAAGTCTAACCTTTTTGCCCATTTTGGATTCTCTGGCGTAGACGAAAATGGAATTCGAGAGAAGGGTCCAAGCTCCCATATCTTCATCTGATTCATTACGGGAAGAAATGTGTATTGTGGCCCCAACCGGCCGGGAAGAATCCCCATCGAGACAGATTGGGACACGCATACCATGCATAATACTCACACAGGGGAGTCGAATCGACCAATCTTACATTCTACAAACCCAGGTGTTTCTCTCTTTGAGCCTTTCCGAGCCCTCCTTATTTTGACTTTTTGCTTCCCGTGATTCGAATGCAAGATGTGCTGCCCATGATGTAGCAGTGCATACCCACCGACCGCGTATTCGCTAAAGCAGTCTTCATCCTATAGATATTATTGATATTACTCAACAAGAAGGGGAAAATTTTTTTATGCTTCTCTGAACCGCATACTCTTTCAAAGCTAATAGCTGACGGAGGGGGTTGCGAACAGGCAAAAGGGCAAGGGGCGGGATGGATTAAAGACCTCGTCTCCGTTCTTAGTAATTTCGATACAGAATTGTTGCATTTGGGCGTGAGCCGTATTAGATATTAGACATATAATGCATATTAGCCACCGCGGTAGTCTATAGCATGTAGTCAGGTAGTATGCATCTGGCTAGTGTTACCTGCTGTTTTTGATATTCTTGCTTCCCGCCTCCTAATTCAAAAAGTATATTGCCATAGCAGGTAAAGTCAGCCTATACCTCGTATATTTGTCTAAGCATCCCATCACAAACGCAAACTTTTATCTATCAAATCTAATTTCGCGAGATTAGTACACCAATAAGACTTGGTTCTTTTGCCAATATGCCTTATACTAAGCTTCATAAGCCCTTCGTTCAAGCCCTCGCGCGCGAGAGCACGCACTCTCACGTTCTCTTTATTCACACCGCACACGGAGCAATTTAACCGTCGGCGCGACGGGACGTTATTCCGGATAAATTCGAAGAACCATTTTTACCATGTGTTCGAGTCGCTTGAATAGAGCCTATCGGAGTTGGTAGGTGGGAAATTTGAATTTTATTTGCACTGCTTCAAGTGGTGTTTTGTTTTTCTTTTCTTGGAGGATGTTGCTTGTAAGACTATACTGTGATTAGTGGTCCCGTGCTTCTTAAGGCGTTTCGATAGTGGCCAAGCCAAGGTGACTGACGCCTGGCGAAAAGCTGGTGGAACAACGAGCTTACACATACATTACTACGTGCATTTTGCGCCTCTTTCCTCTCCCTCATTTGCGGTCGCTTGCCCAATTGGTGTGAGAATGATCAATTCAGCCTTTTTAATATCCATAAGGCTTGAGTAGTCTTGGTGTGACCGTACATTAATAGGGAAAATTCATGTTGGGAAACGTAGCAATTGTGGGTGCGAACGGCTGGGTATTATGGATAAAAGGTAAAGAAAGACGAAAAAACTCAACCTGCGCGTTACCGCACACACATTTTTCTTTTTTTACTCCAAAGTCGAGAGAATACAGCCAATAGCATGATCACGGGATGAATAGCTGCGGCCGGTAATGTGCATGCGTGCATGTAAAATGTATGGACGGTACGGTACACACCTCTCCTCTCACTCGCTCACGCTTTTTCCCCATGTGCATACCCACCACCCTGACAAAGAACAAGAAAAACACGTTGGGACCGGATCGAGGGTTGAAGGGAAAAGAAAAAAAAAAGGACGCCACAAAGTAGCAAAAGAGAAAAGGAAAAGGAACACGGGATTCTCCACTTTGGACCTCCCCCCAGGTCACTCTCGCACTTCCCTGCAAAAACCTGGTACAGGGTGGAGCGTTCTGGTGGGACACGGAATAAGATGGTGGAGGTGGGGATGTTTCTTTAGTGGAGAGTTGATATTAATATATTGATATTTGACTGGCACGGGTCGACTGTATCCATCCACTCGAGGGGGAAACCGAGTTGGCTTTGCTGGCTGACCTGCTGGGAAGTTGATCCGTGCGTTCGTAAATTGTGAACCCTGGACTGAGTTGATGGGACCTGCTGGGGGATTGGACCAGATATCCAGGCTAGAGTCCTTCTTGCATTCTTTGTCATGCCCAACTAGCTGCGGAGGGCGTTGAGTGTTTCTTCCTGAGCTGCTGCCGGTTTTGGTGACGATGGACTTTGAGTGGTAGTCATGGCGTGCTTCGTGTTTTTTTATTTTTCTTATTCATCTATCCTTCGGATTTTGCTCCAGGGTTATCCAGGACGCCTTCTCGTATCTTTAGCCAACGGATCTGAGCTTTGAGTGAAGCTGAAATTAGGGAGCAAGAAGGGAAGAAACCCCTGGGCCGCCTGCCGATATCTGAACCCAGGTTCCGGAGTATGGAGCCCCGGATACCAATTTTCGGATTCACCAGTTTTTGGTTTTCTGTGAATATCCTCCAGGTTTCTTCCCACTCCCTTTTCCGGATCAGTGTCGCATGCTCCCATTAATTATACTTGATGCTGGCCGCAGGGCGCTGGGTAATTTTACCTCATACCGTGGTTGCCATGAGAGGATCTGGCGGGGTTTTATGTGATGTATCCGATACTTGGGCGTAAACGAGAGGTATGCGAATTGGCGAGATACACGAGCACTAAGCGTCTAGTATTAAGGGCTGAAGAGTCGGGTCTATGATATTGAGTGAATAGTAGCGATAACATTGTGAAAGTGACTGAATATTAATATAATATATGTATAATTGCTCCCAAGTGGTATCTTTCTACAGAACAAAGAACGTTTCTCTCCACAACGCCGTTAAATAGTGAAAGCTCCAAGCGCTGAATAGATAAAAAGTATGAAATCGACCTGCTAATCTATATTCATTTCCTTGTAACTCATAACCACGTGTTTGCGACTTCTCTATTACCTTCCCCTATCTTTGTATATAAGGTTGGGAGCCATCTATCGAAGTTGGCGAAGAAGATGTGATTTCGTTCTTCAATCTTGAAGGAGTGCCTTTCATCTGCTGTTGCTGCTGCTGCTGTCTTTGGAGATCTGGTGGAGAAGATACTGGCGACGTCCCGAAAGTGCCCCAACTGGATCTATTACTTGCTGCAGCTCCTGGGCCAGCCGGTGTAGATGCAAAAGCTGGACTCCTCATCGACGATTTACTAGAGTTCGTCGGCGATGGAGTCTGATGCTGAAACATGTTTCCCTGTTGGTGCTGTTGCGCGAATGGGAACGCCCTGGGTGGCGCACGGCTTGGTGAATCTTCTTGTATCCAGGAGTGGTCGTCGCCGTCATCTTGGAAACTGTCTTCATCAAGTGGAGTTCCCCCACGCTCTAACCTGCTTCTAAACGCAGCAGCCTGGCCAAAGACAGTAACATTGGGGTCGATCTCAACTCCACGGCGCGGAACTGCTGGCGTTCCAAAGGGATCGAAGCCAATCTTCTTCTTCGCAGCCACCCGTTCTTTTCTTCTTCCTTTCTCATCGCTATAGTTGTCAGACAAAAATAGATTAAGGAGCTCATCATGAACAAACAGATGCGAACTCTGTTGGTAATTCTGAAGGCCTGTTAGCCGTAGAAGGCATTCAAGAAGGGATAAGGAGGATAATTTGGGATCTGCAAGACCAGATATTCCACGTTGGTAGGTAGTAGGCTTTACAGCAACTGTACTTGGCTTCCGAACTGATACTGCTGTCGACGTAGGCGTTGGTGGTTTGTTTCCAAGGAGGCCCGAGAAGCCTGGAATCAGCGATGCTATGCTATACGACTGTACTGGACGGCGGTCCTTGCCGTCTGAAGTGATAGATTCATCATCGTCTTCATCATCGTCGTCATCATCATCCGGAGGCTCTTCCCAAAGCTGGAATGCGAGCCATTCTTTATCGAGATGGTCGGGGAACTCCCATCGTTTTGGATCTTGTTCGTGGTGAAATGAAGTATTATAGTCCACCAAGCTTTGGTTCAATTGGGCAGATGGGCCGTCGATTTCCGACAGATCGTCATCGTCTCGTTCGTAGCGGCCAATTCTGTCCAGTAGGCGCCGTGGTGGCTCGGCGAGCGGATTCCGCTTGATTAAGAGGACTGGTGTTGCCGCATCTATGCCTAGGAGCTTCCCTGAGTTGGTATAGAAAATCTTTGAGATCTATCGCATTCTGTTAGTATGCGCATACGGGCTAGGCGGGGCTTAGGGGCCATACTTGATGAATCGGGAGGCTAAGTCTTCGACCTGCGCTTTTTACTTCATCGAATCTCTCTCCATCTTCCTCGTGCACTCGACCGTCATCAAGGTCTTCGATGACTCTTAGCTCGTACGCATACTCGTCTACTTTTTCCGCACCTCTCATGTAGTTTTCGGGTTGGTCGGCAGCTCCTAGGTCGTTATCGGCTTCGCTGCCGCCGTAATGTAGCGGCACTCTCAGAATTTTGACTTTGCATTTATAAGCTACCTCTTGCCATGTAAACTCATCGACTTTTGGGCCGGTTCGGTGGGCGTGGCCTGCAAAGAGTTGGTACATGGTTAATGTAAACGCGGTTCCGACTTGCCGTTCCTGGAACGGATTTTGCATGTATAACTGATCGGCAACGGTTAATATCGTGGATGCTTGTAGTAGGCGAGACGGAGATACGCTCTGCGGCATAGCTGTGGATAAGGACGCTCCTGATGCTGTTACCGATAGGGATATTAAAGGCACGGCCTAGAAGCTCGAGTTAGTAGTGTCATGAGCTATAAATCAAGGGCAAACTTACATCTTCAATCCGTTTTGTTAAGTCCCTAATTTCTGCTATGATTATCTTGGCCACATCCTGGTCATGCTGGCCCTTCTTTCTCGTGGCCTTATGCTTTTCCTCCGTTTCTGCCGCATTTGAAAGCCGCACTCCGAGGTTTTCGATATCTTCTCGTAAAGCCTTAGTGAGGGCCATCGCCGATTCAAGGGAGGTGTTGCCCCGAGCTGCCCTGGAATATAATTAGAACTCGGTATTCATGACGGCTATAGATATGGCTTACAATATTTCAACTAGGTCGATGGCAGGGGATACAATCTACCCCCATCCCTTGGGTTAACATAATCCTAGCCTCTGGAGCTTCCGACTAGCTTCCGAACCTTGATCTTTGTATCCAATCGATCTTTCAACATCAATATCTCCGTTCTTTCACTCCCCCTGATCGCCTAAACTCTGCCGTCAACATTTCGCCCCTTGGTGATGCTGAGCGATTCAACTAACGCGTATGTATCGGGTGCATTGTCCTATGGCGAAGCTGCTTGCAACGCCGATGCCGGATCTGTATCAAATTTTGGCTTTCGTAAGCTGGCAAGGCCTATAAAAGTGTGAAAGCACTCGCTAGAGCTGAAGAAATGTACCGAATGGCAAATGTGACTGTCTGCGACGCGATCTAATATGGTTGGAGGCTTCAATGTTAGCTCACTGATCCCTATCAAATGCAGTCATTTGTTACCCACCTTCGCCAGGAGATCATCCATCGTGTGGCTAGCGATTTGGCAGTTGTAAAAAGTTTGCTAGTATTGCAAAGGCTTATATCGTAGAATCGAAGTTTTGCAGTTTATACGGGATCGAACACATGAAGCTGCTGGAAAGAAGGATAATAACTTGGAGATATGGTGGCAGAAGGTTTGTTTACACCCCGCCGTTTACTGTTTGGCGGGTTGAATGTTTTCAAAGAAACCAGACAACAACAAAAGATGGGATGGTGCAGGTAGCGTCGTCATGCCGCTTTTTTTTTCGAGGGACCATGCAACGCAGAATTTACAACAAATTGGCTAGGCTCTCGACAGAAGTGGGAGGGTGGATGTACACGGATATATTTTAGCTTAGTAGATATATGACTAATAGAGGGAGAGGAGAGGTAAGATTGGCTATTGGAATTAAATATAACCTAAGTAAAATCTTTCAAGGTACGATCCTAGTCGAATTCAAGCCGATGCTGATGGGATTCGCGGTGTACGTGTCGTAATGGAGTCTCATTCCTCTCAGCAGCTATCTTCTTCAGTACCTTGCGAGCCTTCTTGGATTCAATCGGCTTTAGGTTAGTTATCTTGGCATCTGGAAACAAGTTCGCTGTGATCTTCATCTGTTCGTTCCATTTTTCGATAAATTTGTGGAATCGCTTCAAATCCGCATCGTCGCCGATTTGAAGACCATGGTAAGCAAATTTCCAGAGCCGCCGGATCCAGACGTACTCTGAAGTGTACATGAACTTGACCCGTTTGCTACCCATGATATCGTCAAATTTTTCTTTGATTCTTCTTTCGTCTGGATCGAGTCTGTACTCGAAACGGCCTGAAGGAAGCTCGTCGGAGTCGCCGTACCATTCCTCCCACCCGGGGATGTTTGTGACGTTGGGCCCTTCCCATTCCCACAGCCAAGCAGGGGGACTTGAGCGTAGAACTTCTGGCAAAGTAATAGCATCGTCCCAATCAATTACTCCTTCAATCTCGAAACTCATGTTGTCGGGTCTTTGAATACAGGCGCTGACAAGAATGTTGCGAGCAAAGAAGTCGGGGTGATGTAATCCAAGACCTCCATGAACATGCTCATCAAAGAAATTGCGTTCACGCATCGCTTCCAGAACTTCTTGGAGTTGCCTGAAGTTAGGTAGGAAACCGATGTGTGAAGATGGTTTGCCATTTGGTTTCAAAGTTTTACAAATTCTAACCCATTTCCTGAACATTCGCTGCATTAATTCGTAGGTCGAGGTTGAGGACTTGATGGGAAGCTTCGCTTCTCGACCGATCGTGAAAGGTTGGATTCTGATAGCTGGCGGATGTTCGCAATCTTGATTGACGTAGGCTTTCTCAGGCATCTGGTCCGTATCAGCTTTAAGCCGGCCTGATGTGGCGCATGGTATACGATTATAGGTTCGAAGCTGATCCGCAATAAGTTCGGCTACACGAAGTCTCTGTTTCAAGTTTAAACTTTGGTAGATATCCTCGAGACGTATTCCGGGAACACGCAACATGAGCATGTAAGGGACCATGAGCGAATTATTAGGGGTTGAATCAAAACCTAGGACCGCAGGTGCTTTGATATTTTGTGAGACAAGGTATGTCAAGGTTGCGAATAGATCCGTGTACTCTTGCTCAACTCTTCCGGGGATTGGGTGGCGACAGGTTCGGATGACGGCTTTGACTTCGGTGATAAAATTCTGAGGCTCTCTCAGGATGATTCCATAGCTCCGAAGTGGCATACCCGCGGGCCACTCGAGTCCAACTCCTGCAACTCGATTGTTTCCTCCCCCCTTCATTCGCGAGATGGTGCCGACAACGACACTTGGAGGAACAATATTTTGGAACAATCTGAACAACCTTGGCTGATAAGTCCGGAAAGGTTCCTGTCTGTAGTAAACGGTGGAGGCCATCGATGCGGTGTCTTTAGGAAAGATATCTTCCTCGGTGAGTGAGTTGTCGTCTTTGGCGATCTCGACATCGTTTAGCCATTGTATTATGACGTCGAAATCGGGCGGTAGCGGGGCGTCAGGCGCTTCAGATTCCGGGGTTTCAACTGTTTCTATTGTATCTACACTATCGTTGGGAGCCTCAGGATCGCTTGTGGCGTCGGTGTAGTTTGAGGCATCGGTGTCGGTCGTAACCTCGGCCTCGCCTCTGGTTGCGACTTCCTTCGACTCCATTCTAAACGCCGCGTTTAAGTTCTAGTATCTTAGAGAATGATTGTATAATTTTTAAGGAAAGTTGCTGGTGGACGGACTTTTCTGGGTTGTGATCTTGATAACAAAAGGGAGGCACTTGAGGTTTCTTAAACTAGAAGGTTTTTCTATTTATATTCTATCTGCAGATTTTTTCGCGGTGGCAGTGGTGGTATTGCCCTATGTGATAGATCAAGTTTGTGGGTCGTCGAAATCACTGTATCTATGTTAACGTACACGACATGCTTGATTATCCATACTTTAGTAGCACGACAATCAGGTAGCGAGACCATAGTGCGTCTGTTGTTGTATGTTGCATGTTGCATGGATGATGCTTACACTACTTTGGGCGCGATATTCTCTAGGTGAACTGTGCATTATCTTCTAATAGGGTCGCTGGGCCAAGGAGAAGGCTAGAAGAGGCTGCAAAGCTTTGCACAGCTTCAGGCTTCGCGCTTCTAGCTCTAAGTATGACGGAGCTCTGTCTCTATATAATTTTAGCGTTTGTTTGCTGCGTAATAGTCATGCATAGTGTATGGCTGTGAAATTATCACTTCTAATTCAGCTTGGCCTAGATATATCCGTTCAATATATATATACTGGTGCGCGTATGCACTGTGTAACCTGGTTTCACATCTTTACTGCGCATGTCTAATAGTATACACTAGAGCTATTTAGCAAATTGATTGAAGACGGGTTTGAGGCTAACGTTATATGATTCGTCTCATCGCGTTCGTGCTCTAGTTTTCTGGCGTCTACTGCTAAACGCTATTAGCAACGAGATGTCCGTAGCTTATAAGTCTCACGCTGTGAATCGGGGCCGTGTATCCCACACGTGGTGTGTTCCTTGGACTTGGAGGTTTCTTGATGAAAAACTGTAGATATAGATGCATTCGTCCATTTCTTATAACTGAGTGTATTATGTGTATTACATGTGAATTATGGTAACGTTGGACAGCTTCGATTCTAGGGTGTATTCCTGGCGGGACCCTGGACCATGCATGCGTACGCCATGGGCTCCGAACTGAGTGCTGAATTTAAGGCTATTATATTCTATATGTAAGGCCCCTGCTTTTACAAAATTTCTTGGGTAGTGCACTTGTTATGCAATAAGTATGGGGCATTCGTAGACAACTTATTCTTTCTTGAGGCTCTGGATTAAAACGGAAACGATATTTCGATGTTTTGAAGCGCTTCTGATTGAACGGAAACGATTCTGACACGTTAAGTTAGTAGTACGAACACTAAGAATAACCTGCACTAACTTCTGCCTATCTAGAATATAAGATTCTAATCCGAAAGCCCCGAAGTATGTGCCGTAGATCTGGAATTAGTTAATGCGTCAAGTAGATCTCCGCCAAACTGCAATTTATCCAGCCAACGCAACCGCTCCGGCTATACTCCCCCTCCCACACACCCTGGAAGCGTATATAAAATCCCTTGCTTACTCCACACATTTAAAACGTACCGAGATGAAACTAGCATATACTACCTTGATAGAACTTTACTAAAAGCCTCCATAGGTCCAGGAATATCGTTTATCAATTTGAAAAATATTCCGAACTCCCCGAATATTCAAACAATTGAGGGAACAGATAGGCCAGATTGCACCTCAGAAACAAGCATTTGCTCCGACACACCCATTTTCCGCTCGGATTTTCCTTGCTGCGGGAGAGGCTTGCAGGCATGCATGCGTGGCACTGACCACCTGATTGCCTTGGTGAGACAACTGTTATCTGTGTAACGAATGAATTTTTTGGGAAGGGAGGGGGTGGGAGCGCCGAAGAATGTCGTCGCAATGCAATGTATTATTGGTCAGCTGCAGACTTTAGCGTTCAGATACGAGAGGAGATGGTGTCTTATAGTAGACGGTGGTATACTGGCGGCACGAGAGGGGGTTCTAGAAATTCTAGAAACTCTCTGCTTACGAGTTCAACCAAGTAGGCGGCTGAATCGAGAATGAAGGAGGGGCTACGTAAGTGAAATGGCTGCGCCTTTTCGGTAGACCGCTTGACTAATCAGATCACTGGGTGGTACTAGCGTTCTATGCCGCTAAGAGGTTTACTGGTGTGATAGCTATGCGTTATCCGAAGTGTGGTTTAACTCCGGAGCTGACCCGCTGGCGTCCATCTAGGCGAAACCGGGTAGATTAAAATATATTAACCCCTTCTCCCAGGACCTTCTTTTAAGCGCTGCTAGCCCTACGAAGATCGCTTGAAACGAGCATGGGAGTATACTTGCTTCTTCATTTTTACGAGCACAAATCTCACGCCATCGTATCCTCTATCGAGCTTCCATACCTCTTTGAATCCTTGACTGAAAAGGAACACATCACTATTGGATGAAGGACGCAGGCCATTACTTATATTTCTCAGATCTACAAAGTCACTCGTCCTTCAAGGGCCTAAGCCGGCCCGACGCATTGACACAGGATTACATGTGGGGAACCAACATGGAGTTGCTATATCGGGACCTGAAACGTCAACCGACGGCGCCGCGATGTTCGGAGGTCGATACCCAACGCCAACCAACATGACAACACCAAGTCTAGGCGCGAGTTTCTTGTCGGTTTCCTTTCGGTGGCATTGTATTTATCTCTTTGTTGAAATTCGGAACTTCGGAGGATGTGCCTGAGGGGTAAGAAGCCTACTAGAATGGAGTACGCAGTGAATCCTAATGGTTATATTTGGGGGCCTTCTTGGTATCCACCAGCATCCTCGATATCGATTCATTGATTCAGTCTTTGCGTGCCCTCGAGGTTGGAGTATATATAGACTATTTGCCTTAACTGCAAATACGACATTCTATAGCTCCGGCAATGCCAACGGACAAGATCCACTGCGCATGCCCAGTGTGGATTTAGTTGGACCTCTAACACTACGGGGCGAGGTTTGGCTGTACCATACAACAACAGACCGTCTTTTAGGAGCTACGGAAAGCTGTGCATAGTGGCTAATAGTCCAGTATTTGTTATTTCTCTATTATAGAGACAAGCCTAGCCCTGTTTAAACGGTTAGTTTTCCTTTCTAGCCCCTTAAATACCGAACATTTATTCTAGTAAATACTCACAAAGGATTTTCTTGCAGAAGTTTACATATCTTTCGTACGCCCCGGGATCGAAAACGTTACATTCCCTTCACAATCGTAGAAATCCTGTCGTTTATTTACGCTGGGAGGCTAGAGGCTACCTCCCTCGGATACCTTCACGCGCGGTTGTTTGGTTTTATAGTGTAATATACCATCGACTAGAAAATGAGGCTATCATTTTTCGCTTTCGTTTATGCACTATCGGTGTCATGGGCAGTGGAGGGTGGCCTCAGAGGAACGGATATTCACGAGCAATTCAAGAAGCAGCTCGAGGAATTAAAAAATAGCAGAAAAGGCCTCCCAGTTTCGCACAATGTTTCCATCGAGTTGGCTACGGAGAGATTTCAAGCTGGCCCGGCACCGAGCGCACCAGAGCCGGAGTCTAAAAAGCCTGTCGAAATGTTTGTAGAGGTATGTTTTATTTCTGCCCTTTTAAACTGGTTCGCGGTTGGGATGCGGGTCATGTCCATAACTTAAATGATTGGTTAGATGCCCTTGGATCATAACGGTACCACAAATGCGACCTTCAAAAACCGCTACTGGATCTACGACGGGGTTTACGTCCCAGGTTCCCCCATCTTTGTTTTTGACGGCGGTGAAAACGATATTGAAGGGACGGTCGATATATGGCTCACTGAACCGAGCTCTTTCTTCTATGACTTTCTCAAAGAATTCAGCGGGTTAGGAATCGCATGGGAGCATCGATACTATGGAAAATCGGTCCCCGAGACGATTAGTACCGCTACATCACCGGAGATGCTGCAGTATTTGACGACAGAGCAGGCATTGGAGGATTTTGTGTATTTTGCGGAGAAGTTTGAGCTTGCGAATTACACATCGAGCGAGCTGGATTTAACGCCCAAGGGGACGCCATGGATTTTTGTCGGTGGTTCTTATCCAGGCATGCGGTAAGATTGATCTTGAATCTCTGGGGCTGGTCGAATCGGGTAGTCGGATTCTAATTCAACCGGTGAGAGATAGTGCGACGTTTCTACGACAAAAATATCCCAACACGGTTTTCGCGGCATATGCTGGTGCTGCACCTGTACAGGCGCGTATCGAAATGGGATCGTTCTACGAGCAGATTTACAGAGGAATGGTTCACTACGGCCTTGCCAGCTGCGCGAATACTATTCGCTCCGGCATAAAGTACATTGACGGAGAACTCACAAAGGGAGGCGATGCTGCTGCCTACATCAAGAAGATGTTCTTAGGTCGGGGTGGCGATGAGAACTCAAACGGGCACTTTGCTCAACTGCTTGCGACGCACTTCTGGGCATTTCAAAATGGTGGTATTGACGGCGGTCTCGGTTCCGGTGGCGCTTCTGAATGGACCATCAAGGCCCTTTGTGATTATCTTACGAAGCGTTATGTTTCGGGCGAGGAAAAGATTGCGCCTGAGGAAGGGTGGGAAGCCGAAATGGGAGGTGCGTGGATTGCGGAGCATTGGGCAATGTACCCCAATATTAAACTGATGGGTGATTGGTATGGGGGAGGTCACTGCGGCGGCTACAAAACCATGAATGTCACGGATAGTCTAAGCGGCTATTACAACTGTGACTTGGAATGGATCTGGTCCAACCCTAACGATGTATCCTGGAGATGGCAATACTGTACCGAGTGGGGATACTTCCAGGTTGCCAACGTTGGACCGAATCAGATTGTCTCCAAATTTGTCGATGTTGAGTATCAAAAAGGACTCTGCCATGCGCAATTCCCAACCGGCAATTCCTCCGGCTTCCTCCCAGATTTTCCCAACGCGGACAGAATGAACAGCATCTACGGTGGTTTCTCACCAGGAAGTCATCAGAGCAGAACGTTTTATACCGGGGGACAATTTGATCCCTGGGGCACCCTTAGCTTCTTTTCCAACGAGACATTCCGCCCAGCTGGCCTTGGGATATCTCAGAGGATACCCGGATGCAACGAAAAGACACCAAACAGCGAGATATTCGGGTACCTTATTCCTGAATCGCAGCATTTAGCTGATTTCCTCGGTGGCGAGGCGTCTAAACCGACGAGGGATCTGTTCAAGGAAGCTTTACGCACCTGGCTACCCTGTTGGGAAAATCGGACCATCGAACAACCCGGATCAACCGGCCTTTCTGGGAACATAACGACTAGACCTGCAATCCCTGTTACGAATGTCACTCTCATCGTAAACGGGACGGGACCAGCGCCCCTGGTAAATGGAACAGTGGGAAGAATAATGGACATAATGCGGAACACGACTAGTCGCATTAAGGAGAGGGGACCCGAGGCTAGGGGTTTACGGAGAAGATCGAGAGAGTGGTGGGCTTAGGAGGGTAACATGGAAGATTCACATTTTAGACAGTTTCGATATTTTGTTATGTATTAGTGTTCTGTGCATTTGGCCTTGAGCGGGATACCCATGAGTATAGATGATCGCATATATATAGACGGCATGATGTGCTGAGTGTATCAAACACTATTCTACCACTAAAGCGTTTCTTCGATTCTATGAAAGTTTCGTAATTGGGCGATGATAATACAAATATGAAGTAGGCAGTTGTTAGAGAAGGGATATATGCAACGCAATCGCACCTTTTTCCTATACTCTGCGGGTTTTATTGACACGACTCCGTGCCTGTGTAGATGATACTAGTGAGGCTAGGATTACATGCATTTAATTTCCCAATTGCGATCAGCGAAATGATTAGTAGCTAGGCTTACTGCTCTCGCATGGGGTAGGGGCACGTTAGTCTTGATAGCCTGGTTGTAGTCTCCGTTCGGCAGACACGAGCGAATAGATTGAGAACAATGTTGTGAGTGTAAAAAGACAAGTAGGAAAATATACAAGTGGAGCCTAAGTCGCCATGTCCGAGTGCGGCATGGTATACATACTTAAGCGTTTTATAGTTGCTTTACAGCACGTCGTAAATAAGCAGATAGTCTTTGAGAAGATGCTCTTCTGGTTTTGCGTTGCGTCGCAGCAACCGTGTGTTATTTTATTTAGCTAGACATATCAAATGTCGCCGAACACCAAATTTTGTATGAAGTGGTACCTGACGGCCAAAAGTGGAGCACGTGGTGACGAACGGTTTGGGTTGGGTTGGGCGATTCCCCAGCTGGCAAGCTTTCTGGTTGGCTAGCGAGCTGGTCGTTAAGTTCCATCCTGGCTGGGTGGCCTCTCCAAAAAAAATAAAGGTTGAAGCTAAAATCAGGAGAGCTACCTGCTACCATCCAACAATTCGGCCAGCTCATCATTACAGTCTCCCGTCACAATCAATTCATAGCATCAAGTAGGCTACAACTTGGTTGGTAGCTCAATTGAGGACCAAACATCACCTTTAAATCGAGACCTATATTCGTTAGCTGAGTAAATTCGCACAATGTCTACCAAAGCTGTCATCCTAGTAAGTTCTAAGCTCCTTCTCCACACTCTTCTCGTACCGATATAATCCCTGGTGGTGATTCCAACTAACCCTACTTCACAGGTCGGAGGTTCGCAAAGAGGAACTAGGTTCAGACCTCTCTCGCTCGATCAACCAAAGGTACCGCCCTTCTACTTTATAGACGGAAACGCGATAACCTCGAGGGAGCTACACCCTTGCTAACCATGCTAAAACCTAGCCCCTCTTCGAAGTTGCCGGACATCCTATCATCTGGCACTGCTTGGCCGCCCTCACCAAGATCAATGTCAAGGAAGTTTTCCTGATCGGCTACTATGATGAATCCGTATTTCGGGACTTTATCCGCGATTCCTCGAAAGAATTCCCCCAGTTCGCAATCAAGTACCTTCGCGAGTATGAACCCCTAGGAACCGCTGGCGGACTTTACCACTTCCGAGATGTTATCCTTAAAGGCTCGCCCAAGCGATTCTTCGTGTTGAACGCCGACGTTTGCTGCTCTTTCCCGTTGAAGGAGATGCTGCAGCTTTCCGATGACCGAGAAGCCGAGGCCGTTATCCTGGGAACTCGAGTCTCCAATGAGGCCGCCTCGAATTTCGGTTGCATCGTCTCCGATCCCGCCACAAAGCGAGTTCTGCATTACGTCGAGAAGCCAGAGTCCCACATTAGCAACCTGATAAACTGCGGTCTCTATCTCTTCGGCTCCGATATTATCTTCAAGATCAGAAAGGCCATGCAGGTCAAGGCCGAACGTCGGGCCTCCGACCCTCTCTACGATCCATCGGAAGAGGGAGACTCGGAAAATGTTCTCCGTCTCGAGCAGGATATCCTAGGCCCTCTCGCCGATGAGAGAAGCTTTTTCGTCTACGAAACGCGTGACTTTTGGAGACAAATCAAGACTGCAGGTTCTGCAGTTCCAGCTAATGCCCTCTATCTTCAGAAGGCACACCAATCTGGTTCCGAGGACCTTGCTCCGGCGAGCCTTACCATCATCCCACCGGTTTATATTCACCCGACCGCTCAAGTTGACCCGACCGCCAAACTCGGTCCTAACGTCTCCATCGGACCTCGTGCCGTTGTTGGCGCAGGCGCTCGCGTAAAGGAATCCATTGTCTTGGAGGACGCAGAAATTAAGCACGATGCTTGCGTACTATACAGTATCGTTGGATGGGGCTCGAGAATTGGCGCGTGGGCAAGAGTCGAGGGTACCCCGACGCCTGTGGCTCAACACTCCACAACAGTATTGAAGAACGGCGTCAAGGTACAATCGGTCACCATTTTGGCGAAGGACTGCGTAGTACACGACGAGATTAGAGTGCAGAACTGTGTCTGCTTGCCGTACAAAGAATTGAAGAAGGTATTCTCCCCAGAAATTATCTTATATGTAAAGGTGACGATACTAACGTGGGCGGCTTTTCATAGGACGTTGCGAACGAAGTTATCATGTGAAGGACTTGGCTTCTGGTGTTACATATCTAATTATAACGCGTGTAAAATTATCGATATTTTTACCTTTGCCCGCCATAAAAGTTTATGGATGTTACGAATGAATGGACATATTGCATATACCCAATCGGCAGGACGCGAAGCCTGTGTAACTACGAACGCGGAGACATTGCACATTATTCTCATGAGTTGCATGAAGTGCTAGCTTTGAAATAAGCTTCTATAAACTAATGGTGGTTAGAAGAGCAAAAACAACCTTGTAAATCTACTGTGAGTATATCTATTCAGTCAGGGTCGCGGTCGCTTTGGTGTACCGTTTATGACCCGCAGCTCAAAAGCCGACCGGCCGTTCGAAGGGCTGCGGATTTAACCTGCTTTCCCAAAAAGCTAGCTGGCCTGATTGTCGACTATACAGACGGATAAACAAAAACCGCCAAACGATAAACCAAAACCGCCAAAACCGCCAAACCCTTCACTATCTCAAGAGCCTCCGAGGCATGCAATAACCCCTCACGGGCTAAGAAATGAGCAAATGATTCTTTCTCCCCCTTGTAACTAAAAAACCCTGCTGTGGGTTGCTTAGCTTACGGACAATGCCTATTTCTTGGCTCGCTAGCAGGTAAAACGCCCCTCATTTGCTCTTTGCGATAAGAAGGACAGGACTTGATTCATGGGTGCATATCGCTCTCTTTTTGGTTTTTCTTCTTCTAGTGCTCTCGTGGGATTGAGTCTTTGTGAGCCCTAGTAGCTTCTACTCTGATAGATTTAAATCTAAGGCTCTACGAGCTAGAATTAGCTAGAAGAGAACTGGCTATGCGTGTCTCTAGACCTCTACTGTCTTGAAGGGGAGCATTGGCTTCAATCTGTAGTAACTTAATTGTCTGTGCACCGTCTAGATCGAGACTAAATACCTAAGTCTTTATCTCACAAGCTGGCGCTAGTCCTTTTATAACGACGACAACAACAACAATAATGGTAAATAACATGTTGCAGCGGAAACATCTCTGGGGATTTTGTCTTCCTTCCCATTTTGGTCAACATCAAAGAATGCTCATGCCACTGTTCAGAGTATTAGCGATACATTAATTTGTACCTCAAAAAACTTTGTCCAACGTTAACCGATTTCAACAACGAAAGTTGTAGATGATGGTCTGAATACGAGACAAATTAACCAATGAGGGAACGAATAGTAGAAAGGGAGTGATGATAAACAATGAGGCACGAAAAAAAAAAGCACTTCCAAAAAGTAGTGAAATAAACTAGGACTGCTCAATACAAAACTACTTCAACCTTGTGGACGCATGACTGAACAACGTCACACCCCAGCGGCTCTTCTAGAAGAACCCAAAGCACGGAGTGCCCTTCTCTCGGCTATCGCAAGCAGACTAGCTTAGACTAAGCCTGCTATCGCCAAACCAGGCGGAAAAATAACTCCGATCTCCACCTTCTCGGTTGCCATCCCAATGCATATGCTAGCCGTGATGCAGAGGGGCACGAAGGTAGCTGAAACGGCAGCGGCAACTCTGATCCAGTTGATCCGGCGGGTGACGATGATGGCGGAAAATCGGCCGGAAGTATTGACCAGAGTGTCAGATTGGAGGCAGCCCGGGTAAGCGGCGAGGCCTCTTGGAACTGAAACGCTACGGCGGTTTAGGTAGTAGGTCAACTCTGCGTCAAAGACCTGAGAGGCGAGGACGATGTTCACAGGGAGAAAGTCCACATTCTGGTTGTGAGGCTGGGTGTTCGGTGACTTCTGTATTACGGAAAGAGAAAGAGGTGAGTTAGTGGACGTAGATGGGCGAGACTTGAGTTTTGAGCTCAGAGCCTTGCAAGTTATACGTACCAGCCGGCGTTCGCAGGTTCCAACTGCGACCTCAAACTTTTTGAAAAAGTTGACCAGGTGAAGATGGTGTTTCCCCTGAGCATAAATTGAGAGAATAGCCTTGCAAAGGCCTGCGAGTGCCTCGGGATCTTGGAGGTCGCACTGAATGAGCTTGCATTGACCTTCAAAGTCTTTGTTTGCAAATGTCACTCTAATATAGTTCGAGTCTATCGGTTGAAGCTCTATGTCGTTCATTAGAGCGCTAGCCTAGTCGCAGCTACAAGAGGGGTGTCAGAAAAGAAGATACTAGATAAGACCTAGTGGTTACCAAATTCAATGTGGAAGGTTTTTGAGGGATGTCATGCGTATACTTGAGAAGAGAACGGGCTCGGTCATAATCAGTCCAATTTATACCTTGATCTACAATATTCAATCCCAAGGGATGAATAGTTGGAGCAGATAGGTTTTGAGCGACCTGGCTCTGGCGACGTCAACAAGGTATTCCCCCCGACGAGCTTCAGCGGGCCGCTATGTAGGATCGGACCAAGGCGATATGGTGTGTGGGGAAGCATTATATTCCCGCCGATGAGCTTCAACGGGCCGCTGTATCAAATCGGATCAAGATTGTATTATGCATAAAGAGATATTTACGGTGGCAAGCTTTAGCGGGCCACTGTATTGGATCGGATTAGGGCCGCGTGATGCGCGAGGAGGTGTTATATTCCCGCTGGCGAGCTTTAGCGGGCCAATATGTAACATCGGGTCAAGGCTACGTAGCGCTACATGCAGGATGCATGAAGAAGTTGTCATGGTGCACATATATGCATATTGCCTTGCCCGTGCAAGCTTAGAAGTGGTAGACCTATCCTTGCAGGCTTCTCGCTAGCTTGGCCCGCCTGATCCTGTCGGCCTTGGTTGCCGAATCTTGGCGTCGGCCTTTGCTAGTAGCTTGTTCTTTTGTTTGACATTGTGGGCCGCTCGTTTGTGTCGGCGCCTCAGCTTAGATGTGCAGGCTGCAAGAGTTTACCAGCGACGGACCAGAAAGAAAAAATACTCCTAGCTTGTGCCTGTAAAGCTGACTTGTACCAGATTCCAGGTCATGCGAATGGTGTGGGATTGATCTATAGATTCTACACCGACCCATCTCCTCGAAGTTGATTTAAATAAGTTTTCTTTCACCATTGCCTATCAAATCCAATTGCAAAGTATTAGCTATCATACTCCCTAAACCTGTTGAGCCTCCTCATTACTCTATACATACTCGCTGTCAACATTGTGGGGTTTTTATCGAACCTAGAGAATGGCAAAAGTACCACCAGCTTGTTCTGCCTGTCACAAGGCTAAGAAGAAGGTAAGTGCATGGATATATCGCTATGACAGTTTTCCTTTGACTGAATCGCAACACCAACACTTCCCAATTATGTTACCTTGGCCTTGGACTCTCTGTTGTACCATTGATTGGAAATTCAGTCCATAGAACTGAAACACTCCTTTCGAGACAGTGCTATTTGGATGTGACATCGCCTTGGGCTTGTGATAGGTGCCTGTCGAGTGGAAAGCACTGTCCTTTATCCCTAGGTAACTCCGTCGATTCGGGAATCAAGGTTAGGTCCTTTCAAGAAATGTAAGTCTCTAAAGGCTCATCCGGTGCTCAAGTAGTGATACGTTTGAAAATTTAATTATAAGAGCATGCCCTATCGATCTTCGGAATCTAACTAGTTATATGTGGAGCATTGCAGAATCAAAGATTATGACACACTCTCTTTTCTTTTGGCTGGATTTCTGGACTACGATTCATCATTATCCGAAATTCCCGAACGTCGAACGGCCGCCAATATAAATATTGGAAATCAATATTTCAATGGGCACGATACAGCACTATACCCCTATGCTTCAAGTATAGAGATTCTTAAGACCAACTTTACCGTCTTTGGTGCAGTTGCTCAATGTCTTCGCGGGAACATTGAGAGAGCGATGAAGGAAATTAAGCAAGAAGCCGACGTCGCAATCACGCGCTTATCTGCACAAGCGCGCGAACTAGCACGAAGCAAGGGGAAAATAGGACAGTTGGTGGACGAGGAAATCTCTTGCAGGGCATTTTCATTGTCACAGTTAATGTCTAATACATCGGGAACCACATATAAGACGAAAATCCTCGAACAGCTGACGGTGAAGGAAATAGAAAACAATTCTTCAGCAAATACCAACCAAAGTGCGCTTGCCGCCCGAATTGAGAAGAGCAGTGGCCAACTTCTTCTCTATATCAAAAAGGCAACTTTGGTTCGAGGTTTTAGAAAGAGTTACCCGCCGAGCCTCGAAGACTTTGAAGACGCATATCAGAGAATATCGAGTGTTGCGACAAGATTCAACCTGAGTATGAGGAGCCAAAGCGGTTTATACAACGGTGTCAATTTGTCAAGCAGGGTCCTTGATGTTCACTCTATCGATCCCATCTGGCATCGGTCCATGGTCCTCGCGTTCCGGGATCCCAATTTCAAATCAAAACTTAAGCGGAAGATGGAAACCAATATTCATTTATTCTGGTCTCAGAATCTCTTCGGCCGTACAGCATTCCACATGACCCTAAGACACAACCTCCGCTTCCTCGAACCAATCGAAATTCTTTCCCTCCCTGACGCCGAACAGCACATTCTTAGCCGCGTCGACATTTGGGGGATGGGCATCGTCATGGCGATCCTCTATTACCGACGAGGAAGTCTACCCCCCTTACCAACCCCAACCCTTTTGCACGGATGTTTCGTACGTAAAACCCAACCAAAAGGCCGCGATTTCCGCAATCTGGTGAATTTCCCCGTTGAGTTTCATCACTGGGCTTATCTCGAACCTATCCAACTGGTCGCCATAAACGGCGATACTGACCAATTTAAGGATCTGCACGATATGGGTGTATTACTCCCATGGCTGGAACGCACCATATACACAGAGGGTGGTTATCGGGTTTATATGCCAGGTATCGACCCTCACCCCGTGGTGTTGGCTTCTTTCTTAGATCACGAGAAACTCGCTCAGGAAATCGTATCGAGATACAGTATCTTGGAAGGCTTCAAGATCCCTAGCCTTTGTAGTTCTGGGGGCCTTCCCATAGATTACCACCAAGGACAGCAACCACCCCCAAAACCTGATATGGAGCGTTTAGTGCTTGAAGATGGCGAAGGTTCTAAGTGCAGTTTCATTTTGAAGAAACAGGGGGGCGAATTTTCTTCGGAGACAGCCTGGACTGGTAGTTAAATTCCATGAATAAGCCTCAATGGGATCGGGTTATATTTGAGCTTTAATGGTGCATCGGGAAAACATATTGTCTTATTTCGTTGGCGTTCTGGTTATATTCTTGTTGTTTCCTATCTGGTTTTTTTATAAAATTCCCGGATTGCCTTATTGCAAGATGTACGTTACTACTATAGTATCGCTAGCGACGTGGTTGGCTTATGAACGTTAATGTGAATGAATATAAGGTAGGTGTGTGGCCTAAACTGGTAATATACATACTTTGCCACTATTGTAGTATACTGCACCTTATTTTCATGACTTGCATTGAACGCTAGCTCCCAATGAGGTCTTCGTGAGTTGGTGATGTAGCGATGAGAACTACACTGTAAATTTACTGTTAACACAAATGTAACAATGTGAAAGTTGTTTGATACTAATCGCTGCAGATATTACGGTATATATACTACCTTCTATTTAGGTACTTAAGTACTTAGTAGGTATATAAATACTGATAAAAAATATAGGAGTCCATCCGTCCCATCCAACTGATGCATCTTCTCTTCCGGTTTCATTCACCCCTTGACAGGCGGTCTCCAAAGCTCAGCATCACCCACCCGATCCGCCGTCAGCCCTTCCCTCCCGGGCATCTTCCAACCCCTCTCCATCTGTCTCTCATAGCTCACCCTCCTCAACCTCTCATCCTCCCTCGGCGTCAGCGCCAAATAAACCTCCACCCCAACAAGATGAATCAACAACGCCAGCCATGCCGCCATCCCAAACGTGACCTTATACCCCACTATCACCTTCTCCAGGCCTCCCGACGGCAACCCCTGGACCGCCACATGACCGTTCGCTGTAGCCTTCGGGTCAGTTGATAAGCACGTCGGCCAGCGTTCCGCGAACAATCTCTCCGCTTCGGTTGCGTTATCTTGGGTTTGATAGTATCCGTATTTGATCTCGCCGCAGTCGACGGCCGTGTAATAACTCTCCTGCTCGTCCACCACCGTCGCGGCTATAACCATAATGATCCTCAACGTGATAATCACACCAAGATAAAACATGGCTCGAAGCATCCACTTCCTATGCTGCTCTATCTGCAACTTTTTAATATTATAATAAGCGAGCGACATACTCGTTGTAGTCATAATCACCAACACCCCGACCGCAGCCTGAGTCTCCACCCCACCCCCAAACGCCCTTCTCGCAATCATCAACGCCCCAACATTGGCAACGGTAACCAGGATTATGATCAAATATCCATTGATTCGGTGGACGAGGAGAGCTTTATACCGGATGATCGGGAGGAATTGGAAACCCATGAGGATTCCGGCGGGGATGATGGTGACCAGGTGGAGGGTTATGCCGATGCGGTAGTGGCCTTGGGAGTACCAGTACCATTCAGTGGGGAGGGCGGAAGAGGCGAAGGAGGTTGGGGAGCTGCCGGTGACGTTGATGTAGGGGGTACGGGCGAGGGAGAAGCCGAGCATTGCGCCGGCGAAGATGAAGACTGTGAGGGGTTTGGATGGTTAGTTTACGACGGCGAGGTAGGAGAAGGGACGGATAGCGGTATGAGGTGAAGAGAAGCGGGTCATTAGTAGGTTAATAAACTTACAAAGGACAAAGTTGTAGCCTCTCTTGAAACCGATGGGGTGATAGACCTTTCGAGCGTAGTAGACGAACTTGTTTGGGGTGTCAGGGCTGTTTGGCCCCAATACCGTCTTATCGATCGAAGATTTGTGAGTAGAATCAATGTCACCTCCTAGACCTGCTTGGAGTTGGACATCTTCTAGGTATTCTTGCCGCATTGTGTAGAGGATTTATTCTGCGTTCTAGGTTTGCCCGGGAGCACCCGGCGCCGTAGTCGCGGTTTAGGAGTTTAAGCGGCGTAAAGTATGAGAAAGTCAGAGTGAGAGAAGTAGGAATTAAATATTAATGAATAAGGGAAGTAGGCTTGACGAAGATAAGAGAATTACTGTGCATATAGAGGTAAGATACACCTCCCGCGAGTATCCACAGTTCTTATATTACTCGCCCATTCTCCTATAAGCCGATATGAAATTCATTTATCTGGATCTGGCAATTTCCCCTCTCGCGAACGGAGCATTAGTAACACTAATATTCAGATTCACGTCATGAGCTCTTACAAGGTGCGCAAGGGCCACGATGGTCTATGAGGCGCAATCCCAAGCCGCTTTGACTTGAATTTCTGCCCGGCGAGCTTAATTGCAAGCCTATGAGGGAAATATTGCTTTTTCAATAGGCGTGCACAATAGTATATGCAAGCTCTATACCCTATTATCCCTTGGGGAATTGACAAGAGTCGAATTTCTATGAGAATTGCAGGAATTAATACTAATGCTGCCAGGGCGTACGTTCCTGATCACATTGTGCTAGGGAGGAGAGTGTCAGAAATCCCCCGTTTGGCATAACCAATTTTCTAGATCATCGAATGGAAGATACCCGATTCGCCATAGCCTAATGAATGGATTTACCGGGATTAAAGTATTTTACGCACAATCCAAGTAGTTCTAAGCTGTGGTCGCGATGGTAGAGGAGTGTAAACTGCAGTTCCAACACTTCGAGAAGCTGTCATCTGCCACTGCGTTGCGCAATATAAATCTGCAACAGGGCACTTGCCAAATTTAGCTAGGCAGACCTTGCAAGACTTGTACTTGCGACAATCGCAATTGAAACGTTAAAACCTCATTGATCACTTGCAAAATGCATTGCGACTCAATTGGGCTGTGGAGATCTACCAATTAGGCTCCGTTGAAAACGCTTTTATGTAAATGCTTGAAGGCAGATACTATTGGCCATGTCTTTAATCCTGTCGCAGTTTATAACGTTTATACGTTTAAAGCCATCATTGATCGTTGACGTTCTTTCATGCACAAGAATCCTTCGAAACACTATGTACCCTCGCTAAAGCTACCATTTCGGGCAATGCTTGCGCACTCAAGTCCCCTGAGGCGAAATTAAACTTTTGGTACGTCAGCTTTCAGGGACTTCTTGAAGATTGAGGTTGGAGGATAGAAGAATTAGGATATCTCTGGCTGGACTAACCCGGTTTCTAGTTGTTTGTTTCGCAAATGTAGGTTTCTTTTCCAAGGCATTATGGAAGCTATGTCAATTCTATAGCGAAATAGACCCGTTACGAAACCGTTCTGTTCACGATTATTGCCGGGCATTTTGAACATCGAGTCTTGTTTTCTCTCCCAATTACAATTCTAGAGTTTAATCTATATGGGTCAACATCATATGCATACCGCGGTTGAATTAAAGGCGCAATATAAAGTCAATCGATAGAAATAAGCACTTCTTGCCTCCGTCATTCGATATCAGATTGGCGAAAAGGCTTAGCGGCTTATGTAACCCATCGTTCTGTCCAAGGCACTCTAGCTCCTTCCTATGAATATCCTCCGCACCTTTCGGCAGAACTCTCCGTGCCCATCCACACCTGCCAAGGTATGGTAACCCCCCTGCGCTCAACACATTTGCATGCCTGCCCACTCGGCACGGTGCATCTTGAAAAGGTAAGATGCAGTTCGGGTTTAGCTGCTGCTGCATTGGTCGGGATGTAGAGGGTTGATTTGCCCGCGCCCGACGGAATTGAAGTTCGAAGTTCTTGGTGGAGAACGTGACTTTACGGGAAGCACCTTATAATTTAAAAAGTGGCAGGCGAAGGTATTCGGAAACTAAACCAAGTCTGGGTATTCTTGCGCTCCGAAACTGGTCAGTATTTGCATTTGTGCAGTGCGATGAAAGCGGGATTGCGGTATCCAACACGTTTTGCATGGAATTCAATATGTCTATGATACGGGCTTGACGACACAAAGTTCAAACTAACAACCTCAAGGTTTCATTATTGGAGTATTATTTCCATTTCCCCGAGCGATTTCCATTATTTTCGCATTGAATATTGTCTTTTACGTTTTAAGAAACTTCTACTTACGCGTACTTCGGCTCAGCTTCGCCTAAATTTGCAGGTAAGCCACCAAGCTTCGCCTAGCTGGCTAGGGTGTGTACCATAGCCAATTGCCAACGATCTTGAGGATTTTGTTTCCTTTCGGGTTATTACAACGGGCACCGTTTCCGGAGAGCTCTAGATCGTGCCGTCGAAAAGAAAAGGAGCAGATGGTATATACAGGAAAGCCTAGCAGAGGCTGCGACGTGTGTCGTAAGCGTCGAATCAAGGTATGTTGAACCTTTCTTGTTCGTACTTGCCTTAGTATTTCTTGCTTTGGAAGAGTGTGTTACCGTCTCCGCGGAACTATTCGTCTTGTTTAAAATGTCCTCCTGGACTGAAATAGAAATCTTGAAAATCCTATCCATCCAAAGTGTACTTTCCGTACGGGTTCACCCGAGTCCCCCTACATGCTGACGTAACCATGTGTGCTGCTAACATCTAGTGCGACGAAGCTACCCCAAGCTGCGGGTTCTGTACCAAACGAGGGAAGACATGTCCAGGGTCCAAATCTGATCTTGATGTTTCATGGCGGGACCAGACCCTGACCGCGAAGAAGCAAGTGCAGAGGAGGGTACGAAGCTCCGTAGAAAAAGCAAAGTCGAGAACGAGAGAGAATACTGGAAACAGTACAAACAGTCCTAGTAAAATAGGTCTCCCTAAACTACTCTCTCTTACTGGTTCTCAATCTCTGCCTCTCAATCCTTCACAACCTTTCTCCAATTATGCTCTTAATTTCTTCGCTTCCACCTATGCCGTTACACCGCATGATATTACCATCCGCCGCTCGTTCCTCTCTTGCCTTAACCTCCTCTGGATACCTGCTGACGCTTCATCCCCACTTCTTCCCGCTATCACCGCTGTTGCATCTTCATTCCTCGAAGCCTGGTCCCTCATAACCCCTTCAACTCCCCAAACCTTCAGCCATAGAGAGTATCTCAAATCCGTCGCATCTCTACGCTACAGAATCCAAGCAAACTCTAGTAAAAATGGAAAGCCCTTAGTGACGGACGACGTTCTAATGGCAACGTTGATGCTGGACATGTACGAGAACATCCGTTCTTTCCTCTCATTTTCAAAAAATAGCAACATCCACATCGACGGCACCGCTGCGCTGGTCCAAGCTAGAAAGCAATTGCCCTACGACAGCGAGGTGAGTCAGTGTGTCCTTCTCGGAGCCAGAGGATTAATCCTTGGACGCGCGGTGAGGGATAACGAACCGATGCCGGAGGCGGTAACGGAGCTGACCGAGATGACGGGAGGGGCAAAGAAGAGTCCGGGGCATACTTTGGACGATGTGCATATCAGCCTGCTGGAGGTGCAGAAATTGGCAAAGGGGGTGAAAGGAATAGATGGGGGTATCATCGAGATTTTGCAAAAGGTCATTGAGGTGGATGAGAGGTATCTGAGTTGGTCCAAGACGCTGCCGGAGCATTGGATACCATTACGACTATCTTCTGAGCAGGTGGACGAGGACATCAAGAAGGCGGGTTTCTATGGCGGTTATTGCACCATCTTTCGATCCCTCTTTATCGCCGACATAGTTAACGGACAAGCCATGGCGAGAATTCAAACCCAAGAGATTCTACTGGATTGCCTCAAGGTACTACAAAAATACCGTGATTCCCTTCCACTAGGGGACAGACGAAGGCTAGACCTAGACATCGCGATAGACATCGAAGCGATGGAAGAATCCGCCATATCCACAATCCAATCCCTGGTGGACGCCGTCTGTGCATCCGTTCCGTTTCATCTCGGAGATAAGGTGGATTACAGAAGGATAGACAACTTGGCGGTGAAGTACCCGAGGGCGGAAGGGTGGGAGGTACCGGAGGATCATTATGTTACGGCGGCGGCGCAAGGGGGTTGGTTTTTGTGTTCGAAGGTTTTGACATTGATGAAGCTGGAGAAGGGGGTGAGGGAGGGGCAGAAGGAGTGGATGAGGGGCCAGTTTGATAGGGTGGTCAGGATCTATGGGATTAAAGTCGGTGGGGGGAGGGCGGATTGAATGTATTGATAGGATGGTAGATACTTAGATACCTAGGTACCTAAGTACTTAGGTACTTACCAGGGGTTCAGATCACGAGTGAATCTTAAGTAAGTATGTATATGTAGGGATCGTAATGTATGTATTTAATTCTTTCCTAGTGGCAAACTGCAGTCTCCATCCACAATCCCATATCTACTCGCGAGTGATCGAGTCATACACTTTTATTCACGGGTAATAAGTCTTGATTGAAGTTTTTCGCTAGTGTGAATATACGCATTAGTTACACAAGTCCGTGCCCCGGGGAGAATGTGAAACCAGACCTGCACTACGGCAAGCCCAGCCATAGGTAACGTAACCTGAAGCGAACTTCCCCGCTCCGACCGCGACGGTGCATATACTATATGTATCATGCGTTGGCCAGAAAAAGCCACCATATCAATATAATATATCAGCCCATCTCTAGAGCATGGAAATGTCATGTTTGGATGGCAAATCAACATGCAACATGCTGAATACAACCAAACCCTGAATAGCCTGTTGGGGTGCATAAAATCCGACAATACTGTCAAGCTCACACCACCTCCAACCCATCTCGATCTGGATTCCTCAGACTTTTTATATATCATACCACCAGAAGGAGCCACCAATACATTGAAAACCAGTTTTGTGGACGCCTCAGTCGCCGCCAAGATGAAGGCGTCCACAAGACTGCGGATTGGCCTCAGCCGCGAACTCAAAAAGGCAACAACATTGGGGCCAAATTGTGTTGAGACAACCGCTTCCGATGACTGCATGATCGCGATGCAATAGATGGCCGGACTTATTATCCGTCGGCTGGAATGTCTGAGTTGGCGGAAGGCATACTGACTCGAGATGCGATCGTTCCGCTCGGACGGTTAGTAGGTTGTTGATGCTGGTTTAATGGCTTGGGTAGTCATTAGCATGTGTCTAGATCTTGTAATATTCTGCGTAAAGCGTCGCTTCTGGGTGGCAAGTCAAAGTTGAGAGAGACCATTCTTGGGTATATATATAGATGATGCTTAGTATCCTCAGTCTCGGTTCATTGAGTACACATCAATTTTGTTTAATCTTGTCGCCAAAGTAAAGACTCGCCAATTCAATTAATTTCTTGCCTACAGACTCAATCTTGTTCTCAAGAATACTGCCTTTATCCCACTATGCCTTGGATTGAAATTGCCAAAATCATCCTCAGTACAGCGGAGCTGGCACTGAAGGCCAAAGAGGTAACATGAATTCATTTGCTTCCCACCAAGCTGATTCCTACATTAGTAAATATCCCTGAATAGTACTCATACCCCTTATATCATAGATTGCAGACAAAAAAACCCCAGACGCTGGCAGCTCCCTAAAGGAGAAAACGCGATGGATCCAATGTACCGTCAAAAACGCAACTCAATTCAACATCCTCCTCGAGGGCAATTACTTTGGTTCTGGCCGTTACGAGCAAGCCCCTGCCAGCATTGACCCGTTCACCCAGATGACGTTCTCCTGCTGCAACGGCGACAATACCATCATGACCGGCGTCTCCGGTGGAACTTCATTCCGCGTCACCTTGGACGATAATGTTTCGTACCCATTTGCTATTGTATGTATCCCTACACTCTCACATTTTAGGAGTATATTTCTAACGGTTGGTGGTTTAGGGATGGACGAGTCCTTACGTTGGGGCGTTCAAGGCTGGAGTTGCCGAGTCTGAGAGCGCGGAGGAAGGATACAACCAGGCCAGTGAAAATGGAAAGTCGCTGAGTTCCAAGGATCAGTATACCGGGAAGGATAAGGACAAGAATGAAGCCCGCTTCTACTTTCATCTTTCCGCTGCTCCGGGTCAACAGGCGATGTTTGTGATTACCCAAGTTAGGGTTGCTTGATCGTTGGCCCGGGTGTTGCTGCATGCGTTCGTGAGAGGGACAGGATATTGACCCATGGGGCTTTTGATTGTTCATATATAGGATTATATAATTGTATAAGTGAATAGGGCTCTGATATACTTATCTAATTATATATCAATATATATTTCACAATATGCACCGGGTCCCTGGTAGGCGAATGTGAGTGATAGGCGGCATGGCATGTCTTACAGCTTTGTTCACAATAGCAAACTGACGCGCTCTCGGAAAGAGACAACTTTAATAGCTACTTAAGTACCTACTTAAGTAAGTAGATGTGGAAGCTCCATGTACCATTACCAACTTTGGGACTTATAAAATCCCCTTATTATTAGCGGCAAGGTCTATCCATGGTGTCTTGTATATGCTTTCTGTATTACCTGTATTACGAGCCGTGAGAGCTTCTTAGAGAAAGCCTTGGCAACTCTTTTCAGTGGAGCGAACTGTATAGGAAGGTGGCGACCTGATTTATGAGGTAATTTTTATTCAAATTTTGAAATAAATTTTAACATCAACTTTAACATAGTGCTTTTTTCGATTACAATTTCCGTATAAGCCTCGGCCATAAAGGAGTGGCTTTTGTATTGAATATACTGTATTGAATACATGTCCTATGCATGTACTTGCATGACTCGCATTGATATGCCCTGTGTTGGTTGTGTTGGGAGTTACCAAGACCGGCCAAGCGAAAAGCTTCGCATTGCTTGTGCCTTCCTCGATGACGACAAACAAAACATTCAATACGAACAGGTGTGACAAATTGTTCGAGAGAACCTTCTGCTTACGTGATTCTCAAACGCCTCCCTTCCTTTCCATCGGTTTCGTTGGAGGACTATGCTATAATCCCTTTTTTGAGATACAGACCCTGTCGCATGCAATCACCCTGTTCCTGATAAACACTGCCGCCGGTTGTCCTTCTCGTTCGGCTGGTTCGCAAATACGTTCCTTGAAGGTGGGGCGGGAAAGAGGTTAAGAATTCCAAAAACGAAAGTGTGAGAAAGAGAGTGTAACATTTATCCGAGTTGCAGGGAAAACTGGCGATAAACTCCGGGCAGGCGCAATATCATGCTATCATACATGCCCTGCTTACCAAAAAAAATACGAGACAAATTTTTAGTATTTTATAATTCTCAACGGCGAACAATGCGAGCGAACGTAAATATTGTTATTCCAAATACCTTTGGCTCCACCCAGCTACCGCAGCAACGCCTCATCCGTCGTTTTCTAAACCTCCCCACCGTCAACAGCAGCTCCACCGCCGCTAGAATCTTTTACGTCAGATCTAGACCGGCATCGCCGTCGGTCCCGCAATCCCGCAATTATACACTCGCTAGATATAAATACCCCAATCCAGCCGCTTCTCGGTCAGCTCTTACTCCGCAACTCGGATCGATATCACCAATCACCTTTTTCAGCGCATATAAATCGCAACGTCCAACTCTATCGTTCTATAGAAATATAAATAAATCCACAATATACAAAGTGGCGCCCTCATCGCTTCCATTTATCGGCCAATTCTTTTCCAAGAGCGGTAGCGAAAGTAACACCAGCGGTAACACCAACGACACCAACATGTCTTCCGAAGATTCTTTCCCCGTCCAAAAGACAGACCAAGAATGGCGTGCTGTTCTCTCTAGAGGTGTGTAACCCCCCCACCAACACATCCCACGTGCACAACCCTTTTTCATGCGACAACAACCCCTTCTGCAGAAATACTGGTATACTAACACCAAACCTCTCGCGAACCAGAACAATTCCGCATCCTCCGCCAAAAAGGCACCGAATCCCCATTCACCGGCGAATACGACAAAACCTTCACCGACGGAACCTACAACTGCGCCGCCTGCGATTTTCCTTTATACAGATCCACCACCAAATTTAAATCCGGATGCGGATGGCCCGCGTTTTACGAGGGAATTCCCGGGGCGATAAAGAGGAATGAAGATAAAAGTTTTGGAATGGTTAGGACGGAGATTGTTTGCGCGAATTGCGGGGGACATTTGGGACATGTTTTTAAGGGGGAAGGGTATGATACGCCGACGGATGAGAGGCATTGTGTTAATAGTGTTAGTTTGACTTTGAAGGATGAGAAGGAGAAGAAGAAGGAGGGGGAGGAGAAGTAGATGGGGTTTTGAGGGTGGTTTGTGAGGGGTTTTAGTGGGCCGGGTGTTCATTAGCGGGTTAGATTGGAGTTGGTTGGCTTTTTGCGAATTATCAAGTTGGTGGTCTTCTGGATGATAGTACGATGCAGTTGATATAAATGAATTGGTTTTGAAATTCTATCTGTCGATGATTTTTTAGTGCTAAGAAATATGCTAGGAGAGAATAAATGCGAAAGCTATAAAATGCAAAGATGCGATACAATCCCAAACATATACTCCCTTGATGCCAATCATACAGCAATGCAAAGAAACATATAGACAAATCCTCCATGCTGATATGTACCCGTCTCCTCAGTCTTTCCCTCATTCTAGGTATTTACCCGTCTAAACTCAAACGTTAACCTGATGCAACCAAACCTCCTGCTCCGCCCTCGCCGAATAAACACTATTCCAAAGAATATCCTGCATCTGCTTAACCCCAACAAACAAAATATTCCTAGCAACCCACCACCTGATCCCCTCCGTGCAAGGCGGACTGGTCAAGCTCCCCTTATACGTCCAAAACTCGTGAAAGAAATTAACCTCCTCCAGCGCCAACGTTGGATTAAAATCTTCCATCTCCGTCGTCGTTCTGTTATCGTTGAACCTCACCAGAGGCGGAAGGTGCGAAAAGAACGAAGAGTGGGTGTTACCCGGATCGATGCGGAACGCGAGAACGGCCCGGGGGGAACCGGTGGCGTTGACGTGGACGTAGTGTAATTCTGCTTTGCTTTTATCACCGCCTACGCTGTGGTCGGCGGGGGCGTGGAGGTGCCATCCGGAGAGGTAGACGGTTTCGAGCTGGCCGGGGGATTCTTCGAATGTGAAGGAGGGGAGGGTGGTGTAGTCTCCTTCCGGGTGGGAGAGGGTTACGGCCGGACCGTAGCCCCAGTTGTGGAGGCTGCCGGGGACGGCGGTGGAGTAGTTGAAGGTTGGGTGGTGGGATTGGGAGAGACCGCCGCTGAGCTGGAGAGGGATGGGGGATTGTTGGGTACCGATCTGGCAGAGGGCGAAGTCTGGGGTTTTTTATATTGGTGTTAGGTTGATACTTGGCTTATGCATGGTTTATAGCGTAGAGTTAATGCTTACCGTCAGACAAGCGACCCCAATCGTAACTTGCTTCATAGGTCCATTTTACGTCTGTCGGCCCGGCTCTTTTTCGCAACTTGTTATGGTTGTGTTCGGGACATCCCAATGCCTCAGAAAACAAGAGTGCCGAGGCGGCAGCTAGCAGCGTGGTCCTCATGGTGTGTATATGAGAAATATCCAAGAAATGCTAAAAATCCACCAAGAAAAAGACTATCGAAAAAACGAGAGACGACAAGCACAGATCTAACTCAAAATTCCTTCTTAGAATATGCTAAGATGTTCTTGGAGTCTTCTTGGAATATGCAAAGAAGGAAGTAAAAAGACTCCAAACTCTCCTCGAGGGATGAGCGATTCCCCTTGGTATATATATTGCCATATGCAAATCACTCAATGCACCCGCAACCTCTCAACCTAGGCGTCTCTCAGCACCGCCTTGGTTCCCGTCGCTTGCGCATCTAACTTTTTTACGTTAAACCATTACGAGTAAGAAAAAAGTAAAATTGATCATCTGCAACATAGTATGCCTAGACTTGAAGAAAATTAAGATTTAGTTGCAAAGCTAACTAACCAGGTCTCATTTGAATCCCTGGTATTCACGCAGCTAAAAAGCCAAGATCTTTTTCGCATGATTGCCTGGCGACCAAGCGCATGAAAAAAAAGGTGTTGAGAGGATATGGGGTAGGAAGCTGTGTTGTTGCAGGTTGAAATTAAAAGTGTGCTTGGAAAAATGGCAAGAAGGGGCGAAGTCTATTGCTTGGATCTTGGCGGGTTTAAGTAACGACGTGCTAAAAGGAGAAGGAATGGCAACAGAACAAATGGGAAAAGGGAAATTGTAGAAAGTCGATGCCTTCTGGGGAAGTATCAATGTGATCTATTGTCTTTGAAGGCGGCTTTTCTTTGGCTGAGGTATTAGAATTTTTTCATTTTCTTTGGCTGACTGCAACTTGGCGGCGTTTGAAGATGAGGCCGTATTCTGCAGCCTACTGAGATATCCTAGTATTGATAGCGGACAGTGTCGGCATGTCGCTGAAAACCATAACTGACTAATGGCGGCGGTGCTGGAATATTCGATTCCAACTTCGGAGAAACGTTGTTTAAATGTTCGCCGTATGGTTTATTATCTGAAGATCACTGCCTGCGGATATTATCTTCAACGTTGGCGCCAACAAGTTACCGTCCCAGGCAGCTCTGCTTCAAGCTCTTTCAGTTGGTTAAGATTGGACGGACATTGAACCGCCACCCCTGCCAAGAGCTTGGTTTGGGTCTCTCTCTCTCATGACAAAATTTTTTCATGCGAAAACCTCTTCTCCGGATTTCTCCACAATATGATGTATGGTGATTGAAGAACATACAGCTGGGAAATATGAGCAAATCTCGGGGGTTTTTCTATTGATAATAACCTGCCGGTCGGGAACCGGAAAGTTTCGAAGTTCCCGATAAATCTTTCGGGATGCATGTATTCAACAACCGACAAGGTCGCACAGACCAGCTGCAGGTCGCCAAACCTGGCTAAGCGTGCAGCTTTCCCTTTCACGTTCCCGAGCTCTCGCGTGCTAGCTCCCATTCTATCCCAACCCGCAGCCGGCTGCTGATTTTCGCCGAAACCGCCAATCCATGTTGCTCATTATCCACCACCAGCCAAGCCATCGCGTGATTACGCAATTACGTTATTGAAGTTTTTCCATTTTTCTGTTTTTGCGAAGACTTTTACATATTCTTTTCTTTTGCATTGCATGCATTGGCTGGATAGAGAAAATTGACAGGGGTATACCAAAATTTTTGCGATGGCTGTAGATACTGTCGACGACGACGAGATTATCTCTGCGGTTGAGGCGGCGACCGAGGATACACTACTTTTGCCAAAACCCTCGGATGCACCTTTCGCCGGAGAGGTCTCGAGAGCGAGGTTATGGTCCATTCTTGGGGCTACTTGGGTACGTCTTCTCTTTGCGTCACAGCGTCCAGCACTGTGAGATGTACAGAGATATAACTGACCAGCCTCGTTAAACTGCTAGATCGGCGTTTTCCTCGCTTCTCTTGACTCAACCATCATTGCTACCCTTCTGGGTCCAATTTCTAGCTCCTTCTCTTCCTTTTCCACCATCAGCTGGGTAGCCAGCGGTTACCTCATTACGAATTCAGCGTTTCAGCCGCTGTCTGGTCGCTTGACAGACATTTTTGGTCGAAAGGCGGGGTTGATTGCCGCAAATGTTGCGTTTGGGACTGGAACGCTGATGTGTGGGCTAGCGAGAGAGGAGTGGGTTCTTATCGCCGGGAGATTGATTGCTGGTGCTGGCGGTGGATGTTTAAATGCTATGTATGTTTCGTTTTGCTTTTCATGCATAAATGGTGTCGTAAATCTGGTTTGACGAGAATGACCGATCGGTTTGTCGAGTCTGGTCTGCGACACCATACAAAGGCAATATCGTGAAATTCTAACACTATCTGCCATTATATAGAGCAACATTCGTCGCCTCCGACCTCGTTCCCCTCCGCCGCCGCGGTCTATACCAGGGCCTTGGCAATATTGTCTTCGGCACGGGTGCAGGCCTAGGCGGATATATTGGTGGCCTCTTCAACGACTCTTCTTTGGGATGGAGATGGGCGTTCCTCTTCCAAATTCCAATCATAATCCTCTCCGGCATCGTGGTCGCTCTCCTTGTCGATATCCCCGTCAAAAATACCACCGAAGGAGCTCTCAAACGTGTCGACTTTCTAGGCGCTACAACACTTGTCACATCGCTCATCCTTCTCCTCGCGGGGCTAAATACTGGCGGTAATATCCTTCCATGGACCCACCCCCTTGTTCTCACCTGCATAATTTTGTCTATTGTCATGTTGGTAGCGTTCGTTTATGTTGAATCCCGGAACGACGAACCCATCATCCCAGTTCGATTGTTACTCCTTCGAACACCCTGGTCCGCCTGCCTGACAAACTGGTTTTTTGTAATGTCCATATATGGCCTCCTCTTCTATGGACCCCTATACTTCCAACTCCAAGGTCACTCCGCCACCGCCTCTGGTCTTCGACTCTTGCCCAACTCTATCGGCCTTAGCATTGGTAGCTTATCTAGCGGATACATCATGCGGTCCACTGGCAAGTATTATACCTTGGCAATCGTCATACATACTGTCTTCGCCGGGGCGATAGCGGTGATTAGCAGCTTTAATCTGCACACGCCGGACTTTCCGCAATTCGCAGCGTACTTTTTCGTAGGGTACGGATACGGTGGAATGTTGACCGTGACTCTTATCGCCCTCATCTCTTCGGTTCCTCACGACTTCCAAGCGGTTATAACATCCGCATCCTACGCCTTCCGCGCAACCGGAAGCACCATTGGCGTCACCGTCGCCAGTGCGGCTTTTCAGAATGTGCTGAAGGGTCAGTTGGAGCGAAGGCTTGGAGGTCTGGGGGAGGAAGCGGAGGAAGTGATTAGGAGAGTCAGGGATAACTTTGATGAAGTTTGGAAGGTGAAGGGGGAGTGGAGGGGACAAGTTATGGATGCGGAGATGGAGGCTTTGAGGGCGGTTTTCATTGTGGCGTTGGGGTTGGCTGTGATCGGGTGGGGGACGGGAGCTTGTCTTGGGAGACATAAGTTGCATACAACATTGCATAGGGTGGATGAAGACGGGAACGAAGAGGAAGGGTAAAGTGGAGAAATGGATCGAATATAGGTATGGCTCGGATACTTTTTGCTCATCATCATATGCGCTTATCCGGTCGGTGAAACTCAAACAAAGTTGTATGGAACTTTGCATATACCTCGGAAGTCATACAGCTGTGTAAGAATTCAATTTTTAGACGCATTATCGTACTGAATTCTGTGATTCGTGTTGGTGGGCGATGGCATGGCAGCGCCATGCTATGTGCAACCTAACCGTGTACATGACATAGTATATGTTAATTACTGTGCTGTAGCGCTATGCGACCCTTTACCTTACTTGATGGCGATACCGGATCGTGTTTTCTCGTAAAATTGAACTAGCCCTCCATTGGCCATTTCTCTTGTGTTACAATATGATTGGGAGCTGTTGCAGAGCTTGGAGGAGGATCACGATTATTTAGTTTGCAACTCTTTAGTTGTTCTGACTAAGCTCTCTGTATATATAACTTCTGTGGGGAGGCTGAGTTGAGAATTTGCGTATGTCACATACATGTTACATCTGTGCCCCAATGTTGTTGATATCATGATGACTTTATGTTGACACTCATAGATGCCTAAGCTAAGCTAAAGTTCGGGGACTATTCACTGCCTCAAAATCATTGAAGAGGAATTGGGTGCGAGAACAGCTTAACCGCCTCTCTATTTTCTGTTTTTCTAAGCGACATGCCGAGCGGCACCATCTGGTACCAAACTACCATGCATATTAGTTGCCTGTGGATAACTAGGAGCTCATGGCCATACTACTATAAAAGCCCATAAGGCTGGCGAAAGTAACCTAATCCATTTCGACATGTCTAAAATCCTAGTGCATTTATAATCATAGAGCTTTTTCACGTATACATGTCACTGATTAAAGTTAGCTACAGCCCGTAATATCTTATAGCAGAGATCCCTTCCCGAGCTGTAAGCGTTACAATTACTATGGGGCTCTGTCCATTAATCTCTCTCGCCCTTTTAGGCCTTTCATTTGGAGCGAATATACCACGTACAGAGACTCTAACACTAGCAAAGGGCTTTGACCCTGTGTACGCCAATCCGAAACACGATCGATGGGTTAGTAGCGGCGGAATTTCGAATTTGGGTCGGAGGTCACCGATGCCTCCGACTCAACTGACACAGGATCCCCGGGAACTAGGTTTGGGTGAATACTTTGCTTGGGTAATTAGACTCTCTTTCCATTGTTTAGAGGCAAATGAGGTATCAACACGTTGGGTTTGTACTAACATCCTCATTAATGCATTCTTTGGGAAATCCCTCCTAGGTGTATCGCGGAATGTATGCGAATGGGTTCAATGCTATAACGGCATATTTAGATGCTGTGGGGGATGGTCGTACCCACAATGGCGGAAATTTCCGAGCGTTCCGTGAACACAAGGAGGTCGAAGATGCCCTGCTCCCTACCGAAATTTACGAGGTTCTCCGAGTCGTCGGTATTCGCGACGGTACCTATCTCCCTAGTGAATTCAACCCTAGAATACCCTACCGTCAGGTAGTTTACAGGTCTAACCCTACAAGCGACTCGGTGTTTCGGTTCTTTATTTCAGACACACTAGGCCATCTGTCGCTTGTAAATAGCCCTACTAATGTCCCCAGGGGCACAGACACCATTCCACATCTTGCGCGCCATATAGACATGGCATGGGGCGAGGAACACTCGGGGTCCTCTGCACGCGACACTCGTCCTCTACGCACAATCTCCATCGTTCTCGATAACCCCAGAGAGCCTCAGCAGATGGAAATACTTGCAAATATTTGGAATAGGAGGAACCCGCTAGATTCAAAAGAATTTTTTGTTACATTGACTCCTACGGGGAGCGCTTTGGAAGATTTTACTGCGGTTCTAGGTGTATGCGAAGTGACTGCTGTCATGAGTTGGTTGATGAGACGAAGGACTTCGCTACAACTGCCTCCAGGCGTAAACTCCATTAAATCGTTGACGGTAGCATTATTTGACCTAGCTGATCCAGCAAGAATGGCCATCTTTATTGGCCTCGGTTACCCAGACCCGATTGTCCTTCCGACGGATAACCCTGCTGGAGATGTTTCTCGACATGCCGCGCAAGCGGCATTTAACTTTAGGGTTAATATTATGGGCACAAGGAATGAAAACCGTGTTTCGGAGCTCATCCTCGGCATGAATATCCATTTCCTTCCAAATTACAACAGCAATAAAGGAGTGACGCGGGGTGGACTCATTACTCGGCAGATTGAGGTTTGGCCTAAACAGGTTCAGGGACAGCATCTAATTATGGGCCTGGGTCCCTTGATAATCCGTGCTTCTAATAGAGGTCGGTATATCAAAATCGAAAATTCGGGGCCTTTACTTGAGGCTAGTCCTAGCCCTGATGCATTCAAGGGTGCTATCATCCGGTCGTTTGAGTACCTTGGTGAAACCGAAGAACCTATATATGATGCATCATTAAATCCAAACGAATCGGACGGTATTAGAATAATTTCGATCCTTCAACCGTCTCTTCAGACACGAATAAGTTTTTTACAGATTCTAAATAGAAGAGGAGTCGGTCTTCATACGAATGTTTTCATAGAATTGTACCCCACAGGCGGGGAATCTGAAGCGCAGTTAGAATCGGAGGACCGGGTAAGGATTATGGGTTGTGCGGAAGTAAAATTAACATTTCAGGCCATCGAAGAAGTTTCCTTCCTGCGAGGCGAGCTATCGAATTATGAAATCGGCCTAAGGCTATCAGGGCCTGCGGACCGTGCCTCTAGTTATGAGATAGTCATCCACAGAAAAATAGAAGGTAGCATAGGGCGACCCCGGTGGGCTACAAGGCCAACAGACGCAGATGTAGATTCAGATACAGATATGGGCGAAGCCTAGGACTACCTGGTCACTAATACAGAATTGCAGTCTCACAAGTAAGCTTCAGTGTATATATTCGATTTTATTTTTCCATGGGTAGAATTATTTTACGCTCAAATTGTGCACCGAACGGGGGCTGGATATGTTCCTGCCCATTTGTAATTCAAAATTTTTTCGTATTCTTACGGGAAGGATAGCTATGGCCAATATATGATTTAGGCGTTAGAAGCACCTTGGGGTATATATCGGCCGCTAAAGTGGGCAGTCTGGCCTTGCGAGACAAAAATTTAACCATATAACTTACAGATGCAGGCTCAGAACACCAATAGAGAAAATGTTTAAATGCTCACATCAAGTATCTTAGATCCACATAGCTAGAGTAGCAATCTCAATTAGGCGTGCTACTCACGGATCATATAGCCTAACAATTCCGTATCCAAGCCGTAATCGGAATGAATGGTGGGTCTTGCGGGTCCTACGGAGCCGCAAAGTTGATTCTCTTGATACTAGCTAACAAGACGAAAGAGCCATGAGTTTGCTTTCGAAGAGGAGAGCGAAACATTTGTATATACCTTTTGCTCCCCTTTACTCTCCCTTGAACCTGCCCCTAATAGTCTCAAGTCTGGGTTTAGCTCTAGAAGCCACGACATAACATCCATTAAATACCTACTTGCTTGATAGATATTAATATGTTGAAGGAAGTTGGTGTTGTGTCATGGACTTGGCCACATGGCTACATGGATATGCGCATATTGCTGTGCAGCTGTGCTGCACCGCCTGCCCTGTTGGACGTTGGAATAATCTAGCCACCAAGGTGAGTACGCTACTAAGGTTTTGGCTCCACAATTAAGCTACCTACTAGTAGTCTTGCAATCTTGTGTACGGCCATGGGGGAATTTATCGTTTAGTTAATTAGTTGTCCTGAATATTTAAAGCCGCCCGGGCTTAGCTAGCGCTAGTGTTACTGGGAGATTTTTATTTATACTATTTATATTCTTTATATCCTTTGCCTCGCGCGGCCACACTGTTAACCTTGGCAGCTCGCTTTGCTGCCGCGCTATATATATGACTCGATGCGGGAAAAGAGTACGCCCTGTCTCTACATTAAGTCGCCTACGCATACAGGCTCTAGAAGTTTGCTTACAAATGATTGGTTCGCGCTCGAGATTAGGTCGAGTCTATGGCATATCTATCTTGTCAGTTAAGGATAACAACAGACTGTTGGTAAGGGGTTTGTGGTTGGCTGCTATGCTGTGTGGGTGCGTTTGAGAGGCCCCCGTAACAATTATAGCACGTCTTCCGCGGTCACAGCCTATCGCATGTTATAGTACTTTGAAGTCTCCTACTAGCTTTGAAAGCTAGCAGCTAGGAAGCAAGGCGTAGGCTGAGGATAATGTTTTTAATGTTCTCGGAAGACATCTTTTCATTGTGTGGGTGCATATCATGCATGGCGGAGGCTGGGAGGCTAGTCGCTTGTGCCCCCTTGGTCTGTCTATAAGGCGCAGAACCAATGGTGCTTACTCCACCCTACGTTATTACTCAGACTGTCCCGTCTAAATACTTTATTACCCCTGGCTGTCCAAAACCAAACATGTAATAGGAGCATTGGTGCCTAAACAGTTTGAACACTTGCAGTCTTCCCCACATTCCTCTCTCTCCTTCCTCATGGAATTGGAAGGTTGGCGTACATTTACTTAAGTAGCCAATTGAAGGATACATGGGACGTGGATGGGCATGCCAATAAACCGCTATATCCTCCTCCCAATAAAACTTGTACTACATTGAGTAGGAGTCGTTTCGTTAACTCGTCATACTGGACTTCGCGACTGTTAGAAGGAAATATACGGCGATGACAACCGAGTAGAATAAGAAAATGAGGTTTCATATCAAGCAAATGGGCCATCACGGGTGTGGCCTCCTCAACATCAGCATCCTAGCATGCGTCAGCATTCTCGCCACCAGTCTGCATGCCCTACCTTCCGGACACAGTCGGGCTTTAGTATCCTTAGAGGATAAGTCGATATGCATACTTTCGGCCATGGGTTGTAAGTCGCCATCCTCGCTGCTCCCTCGGTCGCCAACCTCGGGAAATCAAAACAAGGTTACCAAACAGAGGGGTAAGAAAAAAAAAGCTTCAGCGTCTGCTACTAGTAGCAAAGGCAAGGGCAAGTCGAAGAGTAGGTTGAGCGGTGGTACTAGCCAAGCGGGCGAACGCGACAATCAAGATTCACAAACTTCATCTAAAGTTGGATACCCCCCACCCGCCATAAGACTTGCGGACTTACTTCCTACACAAAAGAAGCTCGCAACAAATGAGATACAAGATTGGATTGAGGGACATTCCCCGGGCTGTCCAGCGTCTAAAACGGAGATTGATCTATTGGGGCAGGAATTGGATGCGGTACTGCGATGGCCGGGAGAAGATTCTACTGCGTCGAATATAGAAAGTGAATTTTCAGTTGGCCTCCAGCGTGAAGATGGTGGGGCAGTCCGTTTCTTTCCCGCCATGTTTCCTGAATTGCTCAAAACAGCCAAAGGATTGGTGGCCTCAGCGAGCGGACCGGAGAAAAGTTATGTCAAACTTGTCTATCGGCCAAAAAAGGAGAATTTCAACGGCAGGGAGCGTATAATTTCTGCCTCTGTTACTGATGGCCATCTGGTTTTAATAAGAACGCCATCTCTAGATGGTAAGAGTAGTCTTGAGCCTACGGTACCGGAAGCCGATATCTTATACCACGCCTGGGAGTTGACCACCCGAGGCTTTCCTGAAGCTGGTGGAGTGGAGAGCTTAAATGCAATATCGGTGTGCTTGTTAGGCGATCGCAATCCGCAGACAAATTCGGTTTTAGCCGAGATATTCAAAAGGCGAGATGCCAGACGGGACACCATAATTACAATTGAACGAGAAGATAAACAAGATATGAACCTAATATTTAGCTTAGAAGCGCTAAGAACCACTTTAGTTATGCTCAGGAATCACAGGGTCGCGCTCGGTCAAAAGACTGTTAGCAGGGCGGTGGTTTCAAGCCATGTGCGCGCGTTGCCTGACGGACGACGAGAACTCTTCTTTAACATTATATTAACCCTAAAAAAGTACGACCAAGCCTACCGCAAAATAGGTCCTGGACAATGGAATAGCGCCGTGGATGCGGGTACCATTATTGAAAACTCTCCAGCGAATATAAAGAGAAAACAGATGGAAAATCCTGCTAAGGGAAAGAAATTGAAAGAGCAACTATCTGCCATTGAGGGAAATTCTCAGACTGAAATCGATAACTACTTAAATTCCAATCTGAGGCTTATTTTGTTAGAGGCAACGGCTCATAGAGCACTTGACTGTTTGCTGCTAGAAGCTGCAAGAGATGACCAAAATAGAATATATAGGCCGACTCGTCAATCGCCTCGGGGATCGCGTTATAGCAGGGGTATTTTCGATCCAGGGGCCAAAAATCAAGTCGATTTGAGCAGCAGGAGGGAATGGCTGGGAATGCCGACCAACCCACTAGTGATCGAGCGTAGTCTGATAGAACGGCATGTTATTTTCAGAAATTCTCAGTCTTTATCGCACTTAAACCCAGGCCCGGGAATTACGAAGTCACTGATGCTTTATAAAGCTATTATAGAGGCCGGAAGTGTTACTCCGCCGAAGGCGGTAGAGAATTATTTGAAGAACCCTAATATTAACCGTTATGAGATACGGGGGATCTCGATACTAAACCCGTCGTCTTTGACAAATGAAATCTTAATGGAAGTGCTCCTGCGTCGAGATATCAAATTATATGACGAATTGACGTTGGACGCACTTACCGACGCAGATACGCCTGAATGGAAGGCTATTCTGGGGACGTCCGAGGTCAAAACAGTGCTTGATACGGTTCATGAGCATATGGTGTTTTCGGGGCTGCTTCGGATTCAACACGTAGTTGTCGGGGCGGCCATTGGGAAGGGGGGTGCCCTTGAATTTGAGATCTATATATCTAGATTTCAACCCAACCTGGCAGTGTCAGCCGAAATAAATGAGCTGCTTACCTGGTGGGGCGCCCTCCCAACCTCGAAAGTGGTTATAACAGGTAAGGATTTGATTTGCCCTACCTTATGGTTAATGTTATATGCCATGCGATAATAACGGCTGAAAGGCCCTCAGCTAGAGTATGCTCTAGCGAACAGCCTGCAGCAGGGTGAAAAACAGGCAAATATCATCTTAGAACTTGATCAGGAGGGTGGGAGCCGCGACCCGATGACGAAGCTTGTAGAACCTACGCTACCTTCCGGGCATAGCATTGGCGTCATTGCGAATAAATTACTTCCACCAATTCACGCTGCTCCACTCCTGGAATCGTGTATTCAAACGAACCCTCCTTACTACTACACCTACATTGATGCCGCCGTCGACAGGCAAGACCGAGTCTATCAAATTGCGTATTCTGCTCAAATCCAACATATAGTAATCCGGGCGGCCGGGCTTTCTTCCGACGCTGAGGAGGCTGGCGTGAGCCCTGCGGCCGTGGTGTTTAAAATGATCCAGGCTTCCCGCAGGTTCTCAAAGTTGGGCCTATTAAGAGGTACGCAAAGACAGAATATGGATCTTCAGTATGTAACCTTCACGGAACTTGATCCTGAGACTACGGCAGTGCTTCATGTTGTTTTGCATGACTGTACTGAGCCTGGGCAAGGTAACTTAAAAGGTTGGGTGAGAGCAGATTGGGTGCGAGATTCAGGCCGCAATCGCGAATGTGCATATCGCGTTATGGGAACCAAAGAAGTGCAATTTCTTACTAACTTTCTTTCGAACTTCCGGAAATTTTTTAAATATAAAGACAAACAGGAGAGAGAAATCTCTATTAGATACTTTTACATATACGAAAGCGGGAAACAGCTAAGACTAGAGGCGATCCTCAATTCTAAGAGCTACACATCTGAAAACATTGCCGAGGCGATAAAATCGCGAGAGCACGCTGGGAAGGATACAATTTCGTGCGGGCTCGATCAAGCACTTATTGGAAGAAAATTAATTGAGGGCAGAAGGCGACAGAGGAAAAGGCCTGGGAGATTGCTCGAATCAACACCGAAGGGGACAAAAGCGCCAACGGCAATAGACGAGATCTCTGATTCAGCTTATGATGATATCTACAGCTCCAGTTTCATCGCCGATGAGGTCTACAGCCCCTTTGAAGATTATGATATTGAAGAATTTGGTATCGATGCTGATGCTGATGCTGATATGGAGTTCGAGTATACAGGTGGGTTTGAATCTAATCTACCTGGCGGGGGATCTATAGATCTATCGACCACGCCCAGGTTTTCTACTTCCGTAGCATTGTATCTAACTATGTGACATATATACAGACGACCGATACAGCGGAGAAGATCCAGTATATATACATGAACAATACATCATGGCTAAAGAAAAGGGTGCAGAGGTATCAGGCCAGTTGCGGATGTCTCAAATTGAAAGGATGGACAACATGTTAGAAGATGGACCAGCTCTTCCGGCCAACTACATTGTTGTGGAAACTTACGATAGCCATGAGGACGGTTCTACACGACCATATGCGCATTGCTATATCATTTCAACCTTCAGCGCTCCGCTTAAATACGATTTTGCAGTATCTTACGAGCGAAGGGAGCTCGTTGTCCTAAATATCGATACTGCGGAGGACGGGGAGACACCAGACCTACCTGGAGCATTCGCGTACGCGTACCTGCGCCTGGACAATCAAAAAACAGAAGGATATTCGCCCCCTCTGCCACCCAGAACTGTAACAATAACTGCGCTGGAACAGCAAAGTGCAGTAGTTGCGTTAAAAATACGGGAAGACAGGATGGTATCGGAAACGGAGAGCTTCACCGTAAATTTGAACTCACCTGACCATCGTGAAATCGGATATGCTCTGCTCGGGACTCGTGAGTTATTGGCGCTTCAGATTGCCATGATGAAATATCCTTTGCTGGGGAGGGAGCAGGTAAGAGGTCAGTGGGTTGAATCTGTGATTGATCGTATCGAAATAAGCCTGGCGGATGGAAGGCCTTCTCTCACAGTGAGCATGAGGCAAATCCAAAGTGAAGAACTAACATTGTAGAAACAAGCTACTCTTTATCACATACGGACCACCAAGTCAGATTGAGGGCTCTCTTACCGGGTTACGGTGTTAAAGCTAGAGCCTCAAACTTATATTAGAAGTTCTTAGTATATAAATGTACGTTTTTGGCTACCCATGGAGATTATTTTTTGATTACGCATCTATGCAAGTAATTTTTTTTTTTTTTTTTTTTTTTTTTTTTGATAAGCAAAAAAACCTTATTTCGTATTTCCCAATTTATTATTTTTTATTGATTTTATTCAATGGCTCTCTATTAATACGTCTTTAATGATGTAGAGAATAGGTGAATATAGAGACTGTTATAACTTTCATACGTTGTATATCTGGAGTCTTAAACTCTTGACTATAGACACACTAGTAACCTGAAGACTTAAGACTGGCCAATGCTAGATATCCTTCCTACCAGTCATTCGAATTTATGGTCCGATAATTCGAAGCTGTTCTCGCATCTTCTAGTCCTTTTTTAGTCTCCGACCTCATATAATTTTCCGATTAGGAAATTTAAAGGGTGTTGTTGGGCAGAATCCAATGTGTTACGACCTGTTCTGCCTCGAACCTGCCTCGCAGTTCTCCTTTCTGCAGTTTGGTCCTGCTACTCTAAACGTTAGACAAGCTGCGGCAGACTAAGGAAGATTCTAGTAACCACCTAAATGACTCGAAATGAACGAAACATTAGATTATTGATGTATAAAACTTTCAACTCCGAGCCTCTAAAGTTGCGCTATCCTGGTCTTTAGGGATATAGGGAAATCGGTCAACTAGTGGTGGTTGGGATATACAATCTTAATCCTATATATATATTTTCAGCTGAAGCCTAAGCTTCCTAGCTACAAACCTCAATTGCAACACTCAACACAAAACTCTGTTCTTCAACTTCTCGAGCTTCTCTTTTTATAAATCTAGATTCCCTAATTCTCCACTTTCCCCTAAATATATACGATTAGCAAAAATATTAATATTTTTGGCTCGTCAAAATGCCAATCCCGCTCCCCCCAGAATTAATATCTCATTCTCTCACCTTCCTCGATAACCCCGGCGAGCTCTACCCGCTCCTCCTGGCCTCCCACCAGCTCCACGAGCTCGCCAAACCCCTCCTATACCGCCACCTCAATATCCCCTTCATCCCCCACAACCGCCTCACAACCCTGATCCGCGCCGTTCGCCGCTTCCCCTACCTGGGCGAGTACACCCGCACTCTAACCCTCGGTGAGGACCCCTTCGACAACAAACGCTCCGTCGAGCGTGTAATCGGCTCCGTCGATATCAACAAGCTCTTCCCTCACCTCAGGAAGATTGAATTATTCGCCATGACGTTTGAACGGAGCATGTTGTACCGTTTCTTTGCGTACTGCTCCAGAGCGGAGGCGCTGGAGGAGGTGGTGCTGCATTATCCGGATTTGGTGCCGTTGGTGAAGGAGATTAAAGGGTTGAGAAGGCTGACGTGGAGCGTTACGAGCGATGTGTTTAGTCCTGTGTTTAGGATTGAAGGTGGAAGAGGGGTTAGGGAGACGGAATGGATTCAGGAGAGGTGGGTGGAGAGTTTGGGGAAATGTTGTCCAAATCTTGAGGAGGTGAGAGTGGGGACTGCGAGTAGACATGCAAGGTGGGGGGTTAATGATAGGAGAGATGTGGAAACCGGGGAGTCGGAGAGGGTGCAAGTGGATTGGGAGAATCTAAAGTTGGAGAAATTGAAGAAGGTTGAGTGGATGGTGTCGGAGGCGGAGGAACCGGCAGATGTTTGGAAGACGGCGATAGGTGCCCTTTTGGATGTTCGCGGGGCGCATTTGGAAGAGCTCAAGTGGGCTATATCCACATGGGGAGAGGATGACGTCCTTCTAGACCGGTTGGAGAATGGCCAAATACGAGGTCTGAAGAAGCTGGACTTGAGGGTTGCGTTTGAAAATTTGGAGTTTGCCCCTGAGCCGCCGAAGATTTCGGACAATGATGACCCGGACCATTACTCGGGCGGCGACTCGGAAGATGATGATATCCCGTTATATCGGCCGATCGGGAAAATGCCAACGAGGCCAAAGCTGGCAAAAGCGCTAGAAAGCTGGGATCCGAGCGGTCTCCAAGAATTCACTATCCGTTTTGCGAGCATTGGGTTTCGTAATCAAAGCGAAATTACGATGCTTAAAGCACTAGAAAGAGCCAAAAGTCTCAAGAAATTGAGGATGACATGGGCATACCCAGCATTAAATCTCATGGATGGCGGGAATATTACTGGATATGAATGGTACTTTAATGATGACGAGTACGAAGATGAAAAATATATGGTACGAACGCTATTCTTAATAAGATATCTATATTGCTTGACTGACACAAAATACCCGGATATCTAGGAGGAACTTTTATCTAATCTCCCATCATCCCTGGAAGAAGTTTTCATAAATTATGACGGAAAATACGATCCCGTCGAAGGATATCAATCTTACCATTTCGAGCAAGATGCTCGAGGACCACCAATTCGAGACGAAGAACTATCTTCCAGCATTAAGGACGTATTGAAGCAGAGAAAAGTCTTGGATAAAGCTATCCTCACAAAGAGGATGCCGCACTTGCGGGAAATTTACGTCGGAGGGTACGATTTCGTTGATAAGTCTGTGGATGAGGTCGTGGATGGAGTTGCAAACGTTTCCGTATAATTGGCTGTGCGGGTTGTGTGGTATGTGAACGTGCGACAGCTGGTAGTATAGGGTGGTAAAGGCGGTTGAGGTAGATAGATTGTTAAATCAACATTACAAATCTAAATTATGGCTCGTGGATACTTATTTAAATGGAACTAGAGATCCCGAAAATACTTCAAACTGGATATTTGCCGTCTCAGATCTATACGCTAAGTGGAACCCCAAAAGCTATATGAAGAACTCGTTAAAACGCTGTGTCCCAAATAACACTCTCCAACGTCTTCCAAAATCCGATATCATAAATGTTATCCAGTTCCTTCATACTCTCCACTTTATTCCAGACCAAATGTTGATCTAAATACTCCATCTCTTCCTGACTTACAATTCGATATACGATTTTATCTGTTTGAACAGGCCAATTGTAAACGTTCAACGGTCCTTTCGTTACAGACGACCATCGACCAGTATAAGGGTTTCGAGAAGGATCTCGAGCCATCCACACCTCTCCATGTTTGATATCGTCTTTCCAGTCTGTCCATTTAAAGGTCTCGTTGGTCGTGGTACCAGCCCAGAGGAGGTAGCTAGAATTTATATTTGATATATCAATAACTTACTCCAAACTTCTAGGTTGGGGTTGCAGGGAAGGGGCCTTACTAATGGTAGCCGGAAAATCCATACGACATGAGACCACACATTAGGCAGAGCAGGCATACGATCCCACACCATACGTTGGTAACAAGGGAGAGCATAAACTGATTAAAGTACAATCCCCAGCTAAGCCTCGAGATATCTATTCCCGCGGGTAGCGTATCTTGCACCATCTGGCGAATTATAAAATACGTCAGGTAAAAGCCATATGTTAAAAGGATGTTAGTGGCCATCAGAAAGGCGAAGAAGTGTTTAATGTTCTTGTGTCCAACACAATTATTGATCCATCTACTCGTCGTCCATGGGGTTAGCATCTCCACGAGTACACTCGATACGTGCTATGTAGGGTGGTTTGTCGTACACACAGTGATGGTCCGCTTTGGCGATACAATGTTTACAAATCGGACAATGTTTCGACCTGGCTGGCTTTTCAAAGTGACAGGTAGAGCAGTTATAACCTGGCTTGAAGTTTACATAATCGTACGGGTAAAGTTTCATAGCCCCGGCATGATTCTCGTGGGTAATATAGCCTGGATCGGAGTAGGAGGCTAGGTAAAGAGTGATGTATGGAAGGGAAGCGATGATCGGGACGAGGACTCTAGTATCGACGTTAAATTTAACACATCTAAGTTTGGGACGTGGAAGGAATACCGATGCAAAGGTGACCATATGCGTTCCCAAGCCCCAAGGTAGAAGAGAAATAAACCACCTGATACTAAACCGAGATAGAATAGCTAATATATACGTTAATATCTCAGCCCTGATATTGGATCCATGCTCTTGCTCATCCTTACCTGTATTAGAGGATGTTTCTCGTACATCAAGTGATGAAAGAGATTCTTTATAGAGCGTACCGTCCGCCCCCCAGTAATTGCTAAGTCGATCCTAGTGAACGCTGACGGTATAGTCTTCCAGATAAAATGATACCCCCATCCTATCGGTGTTTTACTATGTGTTGGATATGCGACCAGTCAGCGTGTTTCTAGCGAGGCGACCGCGGGGTACTTGGCAGGGTCTGCTATACCGTAAACTCGGAACATGGCCGAACAGTGCGATGAAAACGACAGCTGATAGAGCTAGTATCGCAAACAAGATGTTCCACAGGGCTTCGTCCATGGCTATTCGGAAAGTAACGTCGGTAATCCTATATATGGAGAGGGAAGAGAGGGGCGCGTAAGCCTTGAACATGTGGTGTCTGGCCGCTATGTCGTTGAACCGGGGAAGAACGATAGAGGCTATATCGAAGAGTATAACGACATTATGTACGGTAAAGACAGATATTGGAAGTCTCTTTAGAGCATGCGGGCACGACCAAGTCAAGGTTCGGAGATAATGGAGGGTTGGGCGGGCTGGGTGGAAAGGAAGAGCGAAGTCAGGCGTTACCTTCTGCTCCTGCTTGATATTGCAGTCAGCTACACTCAGGCTGGGTGGGTAGCTTCGGGTAGGCGCTGACTACCCTTGCTTAGTCGGTTGGCTGTCGGCAGCTCCAGGTCATGCCCGATGATGCCTGGGACAAAGCAGCCATCCCTGTTGTTAGCGAGTGGGTGTGTCGGCGCCCCTGCCTGCCTGCCTGCCGAGCATGCTAACATCGAACGATTTATTTGTTGTGTTGCTTGGCCATGGACGCTCCATTCTAGAGAAGAAAACGCGTCTCGCTATAAACACTTTCTATCATCCACAAACTTTAACCTAACTTCATCTCTCTACCCTTGATCCAATATCATTCTCGTTGAATGCATCCCACTACAAATTAAAGCAACCATGGCCGGCGAGAACGAAGAGACAGCCCAGTCTGACCCTGGCAATGACGATAACCTCTTATTTTCCGGGTTGGCTATTCATCTGACCGCCCTTTGCCCCCAAAAAGAGCATTTTCGGAACCTCATCGAGGTAAGTGTTTGCCTGCCAAGAGAAACCCTAGGGTTCAAGAAAACCTAGCTCGCCGTTCACAACATATTCTTTTGAAACTCGTTGAAGCTTTCGTACCACCATCGTCTCTTATTTCTTTTCTTTCTTTCTTTTTTTTTTTTAAAGTCTTTCCGTTACTAAAGGGAGTCAAATAGGTAAATGGTGGAGCCGTCTATAAGACCGAAGTAAACGCCCACATCATAATATCAGACCACCTAAGATCCAAAGGGAACGATGGGAGAGCGTATGTCATGCCTGGTTAATGCTGAAATATAATGACTACTTATATTCCTATGCACTAGGGTGTCCTACAAGTGGATTGAAGCCTCTATTGAGGCACGCGAGCTCGTTGATATTGATGAATATCTAATATCGAAATACCAGAGCAAAATGCCTGCCAAGAGCTCTGCAAAGCCCAAGCAAACAGCCGCTGGAATCAAACGTCAGGTCGAGGCAACTGGACCGGCCCCCAAGCGACCCGGGTGAGTCTATAGTCTAGCGACAGACCACAATATCTTGACTCTCAACTAACAAAAGCAATAGTCGAAACCTATTTACAAAAGAAGATGACTACCTTCTCCTGTGGTGGATAGAAAAAGCAGAGTACCCTTCGGGCAATGCTATATATCAAGAGCTTACCAACCTTGTAAGTTTATATCCCTAATGATTCAAGCGATTAAGGTCTTGCGCTAAGTTGTGATTTCCACCAGTTCCCGCATCATACCTTTCACAGTTGGAGAGAACGCTGGGTAAAGGTTTTGAGTAAATATCCAAAGCAGGATCTTGTAATTCCTGCCGATTTTGATGTCACCAAAACACTAGGCTGGCATGATGGCATCGTTCGGCCAGGCTCTCCCCATCAAAAGAGCCAGAGACGTCCTAAGCAACAGCAACAACAGCGAGCACAACAGGTTCAACAAGAAGTAGACGACGTCATTGAGGACATGGAAGAGGAGCCAAAGGATGCTGCCATTGCGCCTGAGCATGAGGCTGCTTTGAAAGAAAGGATACCAGAGTTGATTGCTACGGAAGACCAGAGCACTATTGATAATATATTCTCCGAGCTTGCTAGCGAGGTATGTCTTGTGGTATCCTCCCAATGTACTGTTTTAAGCTAACTTGCCATCCAGAATCCAGGATGTACCGCTGAGGAGTTTAAGAACTTCTTCGGAGCTTGCCTTGAAAGGTACCAGAAGGAGCAAGAAAAGATTCGTAAGAAAAGGAGGGAAGAAAAGAAGGCTAAAGCAGCTGCTGAAGCAAAGGCTGCAAGGGAGAGGCTATCTCAGTTGGAGCAGCGCGCTTTGTTCGCAAAACTTGACGACCTTGTTTTGGCTGATGATTTGGATGAAATGCTCGAGATTTGTCAAGAACTTTCTGAAGAGGTTTGTCTTGCTGATCTTTAAATATCATGTGGAGTGCTAATAGATTTTACTAGTACGAACACACAGCACAAGACTTCGTCAACTACTTTCAAAAGAAGATGAAACCGGCTGTGAAAAGGATCAAGAAGAAGGGGAAGCTGAGCGTTGATGAACTTGAAAATGCAGTCATCAAGGCCCTTGCCATCGATGAGAACGGGGTTTCTGAGACTGAAATTAGCGTTCGGACGCCTGTTCACGCATCTAAAGTACAACCTAAGTTAGCCTCCAAAGAGCAGGACGTTCGTTATGAGCCGCTTGCGAATGCGGAAACCCCTAAAAGGAAGGAGGTTGCAAGGCCCGACAACTCTTCGAGTGCCGGGGGGGCCAATGCGCCCGGAACGAATAAATCTAGGGAACCAACCTCTTCTAGGACATACGGACGCGATGGTGCTGTTAACGCCGACACGACTCCAACTCCTGCTCAGCCAGTCATGGTATACTCTCCCAAAGGCTCTAGAGGCCACCCTACGCCCCATAAATCACCATCTCCCTTTGTAGCTGGGACTCCGGGAACTGGCCGATCAGCACGATCTACCGCTTCGGATAAAGCGACCTTACTTGTAGCGAAGAAAACATCGCCGGATTCACCTGCCCCCCGTAGTGAAGGTATACAAGTGGTTGACTTGACCGACGTTAACGACGAGCCGTCAGTTCTGAACGCTGCACAGTCTTTTATTGCCTCTACAAAGGAGTTCCTCGATGCTAGCACAACATCTGGAGAGAATGGGATCACTAGTTCCCCACCCCAGCGAAATATTGCTGTATCTGCTAAGGAAAAATTACCTATTCCTGCCCCACTCGGATCACCAGTTTCCCTACGGCCACGAAGCTCCCCGCCATTAACATCGGAATTATCTTCATATGGCCCTGAAAGTGATGGAATACCGTTCCGTCCTGTAACTACTCTGCCCGCCTCCTCAGTGCAAAAGATTTCGCGTCGAATTTCTACAAGCTCTTCTAAGAGGCGACGAACTAGTCGATCAGATCAGTCCGAGTTAGTTGTCGAGAGTACGCCCGATGCTAAGTTGTTTCCGGTGAAGCAACTTGACAACTTGACCCCTTCTCCTACCGCATCGCAGCAGCTACAACGAGAGGCTTATAGTAGCGATATAGCTAGTAGTCCGCTTGCTAGCAGATCTCTAAAGAGGAAAAAGTTCGAACATTTTGGGGGCGATTCTCAGAATTTAGTCGACGATGACCTTCGCACGATTGAAGAGGATGGTGAAGGAGAGGATGAAGATACCATCATGGCAGCTGAGCTCGATAGTAATTCTGACGAAGGGGATGAAGATACAGCGGAATCTCCGCTCTTCTATGTAGAGGATTCCTCTGAGGATGAGCCTCTTGTTCCTAGTGACATTCAACTTGACAGGAATATGACAGATGGCGACGATGACGACAATAGAGATCCCAAGTTTACCGCTTCAGATGAGGAACAAGATCCTGTCATCATCGACGACAGGAAGATTGAGGACTTCATGGAAGAGGTCTGCCGGAAATACGGGTTTGAATCTGATATTGTTGCTACAATAATCGAAGTTACGTGTGATGATCGTAAGCTCGTCATCACCATTTGTGATCTAATTCAGCAACATTTGGATAGTGGTGGCGACCTGTCAGGTATGACTGTATTTCGAGCTTAGGTTATTAGCTGCTAACATCTCCACCTTACTGCAGATTTTGATTGGCCTGTTCATCCAGGCATCTGGACCGAAAGTGATGATCAAATACTGAAGGAAGGGACTAAGGAGGAATTGGAGGATCTTGCGGGAAGACGTGGACAACACCACATAGAGCAAAGGTGGAATTGGTTAGAGAATGCAGAGGCTGCTTTTGAGACGCAAGCGACGGAATAAGGGCTTCATATGCGAAAAAATAGTCTCGAGGACCTTCCTTTGTTGTGGCCACGACAAAAGGAAGGTCACCGAGACTAGCGAAAAGCAAGCTTTAGAGTATCCCAAACCGTTGTTAGTGGGACGCTGAGATATTCTCTTTATACCATTTAGTACTCCTTGTCTCCTGGAAGCATCTACCATGCTGCCTCTTGTTCAACTTCGCATAGCTATTCAACCAAACTTGGTACTAATTGTTACGTGTGTGGTGTTTTTTTATCTCTTTGTTCCTATTCTGGTGTTTTGGAGTTATCCGGCCTTTCCTTTACATGGAGCTTCCTTTTCATCTTGTGATACTCCTTGGGTTAAGGGGAAGCAGTTCGCAGGATAATAATATTACGGTTAATGTCAATTAGAGCATGTTGCTTGGGTGGCTGATTGACAATCGACTCAACATGCTAGAGACTGTTCTACATATCCGAAAAGAAGAGGCTTGTCTAATACATTGGTCCATGCGGCAACGCGGCAAGCAAGGTGGGCAGTCTGGACTTGCAAGATGATACGATTAATGCAGGCTGTTTTGGCTGAAGTCCTTATTATGTCAATAATCCCGTGATCACGCCCATCCACTTACTAAATAAGTACATACCTAGAGACTGCTAGTTTATGACCTGATAATCAGCCAAGCCAATCATATCAATAGCTTTGTTACCCTAAGCTGCTGCCAATCAAAGAATCTATCATTTCCTAGATCATATATAATAAACAAACACGTACTTAAGTAGTATTTTATAATTTTAATACATGCATGTGCACTAACTTGGCCAAATTCTCTGGCTCCACAAGCTCTCCTAATTCAACTGCTTTGTCATCCACCCGAGCTTGCCCATCTTCAAAAAACTTCAATTAACCCAAATTTCTGTATACGCTCTAGCAGCATTGTCTAACTTACCGCAAACCTACGCCAACTTCCCAGCCATTATGGCCGACTTCTGGTCACAGCAAAGGAAGCTCGTCTGCAAGCATTACAAGTTTGTCACCCATGAGGAACCACCAGTCTACCGCGAACCACCCATCTGGCATGGGCCCATTCGCCGGCCTAAGCCCGCTGTCCGGACCTCCATCTGGTGGCGGGAAGGGCAATCCGGCAGTCTTTCAAATTTATCCCAAAAATCTCTCCGAGGAGAGAAGAATCACGGGGATTTCCTTATAAGAATATTTAGCGAACCAGATCCCATCGCCACCAATGTCGCTGATCGATTGCATGTTGCCGACCTCTATAGCCTGAGGTATACTTGCAAGAACTTCCAGGAGGCACTAAAAGGAGATGGAGCCTGGGATTGGATCTTGAAGGAATTGGTTTTTGGAGATGAAAATAAAGGTGCAGCGAACGCCTTTAATGGTCTCCGGCGATTAGAAAATCGAAAGACTTTCTGGGATACCTCCAGTATTCAGATTGCTCTCACACAGTTTGACATCCGGGATACTTTGATACACGTAACCTTGGATTATACCGGAATCGATGCTACTGGCGTTGATTTTCTTCTCAGAAACTTCGAAAATCTTTCCCGAATATCTATACGTTATTGCCAGGAAATCAGGCTAGCAGAGCTGCTCGCCGTCCTAGAAGCTTTCGCCGATGAAAGTAAGCCGCAGAAATGCCAACTATCTTTAGTCGATATTGATTATTGGAATACACCGGAAATCTATAAAGTAATGTTTACGATGCTTGCCGACCAAGGCCTAATATCCGACATTTACTATGTTGCCGACAAGATACGTCGTATCGCCATGTACATTCGTTCCAACGTCTTCCTCTGCGTTCGGAACCACAAATCCGAGGGCGTCTCGACTGATGACTTGAAAAGATATCAGGCTGAAAAAGAAATCGAGAATGAAAAAGATCCACAGGCAGTACCCAAGATATACTACCCCTGCGAGATTAGCGATATAACCTGCACACTCTGCCATACGACATTCGAGAGGCGATTCTGCCTAAGGTGCTGGCCGACGCAAGTCTGTTCATATTGTAACGAGTATCGCTGTCTCAGCTGCGACTCAACAAGTTATAGCGGGCTGGATGTGTTTGCTACGGGTGCGTCACTCTTTGCCAGTTCCACGCCGTTCGTCTTTCAAATTCCTTCACGACTAGTACGCTCACAACCAATGAATCTGAGGATAGGCTATTCGGCGGGTCCTCTGGCTAGCCTTTTTACGGTCCGCGACTGTTGTTCTGAGATTCGGCCACACTACGATATGAAGCACTATTTTCATCCTGAATGCTGGCGGGAGGTTCGAGGGGTTTGTAACTGCAAAAAATGCGAGAGATATGTTTGCCAGTTGATTCCAAGCCTTTGTTGTCCACGATGCAGACGGAGACAGTGCCCGAATTCGAGAGGTTACATAGAAAGGAGGTGCCAGTTTTGCAAGACGGATTATAGTTTCGAGGGAGAAATTAGAGCGAAGCCAGGCTGTGGGTAGGCTGGGACCTGCCCTGCTGACTGCAGCTGCTGCTGCAACTCTGGATATCTGCAACGCGGTCATGCAGGTTTTATGGCAATTGTCTTCGCTGTTATTGCAATTGCAATTAATATTCTAGGGATATAGTTCCTAACTACAATAAACCCTAGAAACGCTCCTACTATAGAATTTGAAGAATTCGAAGGGAGCTATTTGTCTACCATCCTGCCCCTCTTTCCTGGCCCTGTATTAATACCATATATGCTCCCTCTCTTCTTGGGCTTCGGTCCGTGACTCCAATACTATAGCTATCTGGCTCACCATTACTAATTACTGTTGTGTTGCCGTCGCGGTTGCGTGTCGCACAAAAAACGGCAGCAGCCTTTTCAGGCATTCGATTCGAAGCTGAACATTTAACAAATTGTGCAGGCCAAAAAGAGCTTACGACAGCGGGCTTTCGTCATCCCGCAATTCAAAAAGGCGGGCATTCTCCCAAACCATCCAATTGCGATTCGATCGCTACTTCCTTTCTCGCAATCATATACACCCCGAGATAAACATTTCCAGCTAGCTAATCGAACGCAATGGCGACGTACGAAGGTAACCCGTTTCTGCATTCGCAGCTGCCCCTCCCCCGCTACCGCCCCTCCTTCATAACTACGTTCCCTTATAAAAGATAATTTAAACTAACTAACGTTGATAAAACAACCCCAGACGACCACAACCTCCCCGCCTCCTCCACAGCCTCCAAACCAACCTACCGCCGACCTCGCCCGGACCTCTCCCACTTCTTCTCCTCCCTCTCCCTCTCCTCCACCGCAACCGGAACCGCCACCCCGAACTCCTTCCCCACGATCTCTGACATTCCATCTTCAGCCTACACCAGCCTTGCCACGGCATGGCGGGAATCCCTGGAAGGCAATGAAGTTTTGGAATCGTTGATCGAGCAGTTGATTCAGGAGGGAGGGGAGGGGAAAGGGGGGAAAGGAGTTACGCAGGAGTTTTTGGATGGGTTGGAGAGGATACCGAAGAAGGAGCTTGTTGAGGCGGATATTTGTCCGATTTGTAATACGCCGTTTTTGATGGGTTCGTATTCCGACTTTTCTTTCTGCTTGGGGCTTTTGCTGATTTTGAGGTTTATTTGGGGGAGGATAGATCAGTACCCGCTGGTGGTTAGATTGCCATGTCATAAGAGTCATGCTTTCGATTTGGAGTGTATTAGTCCGTGGTTGAAGCTGCATACTACGTATGTTCCGTTTTTTCGCCTCTCCTCTGATTTACCTGTGCGCTAACGATAAGATTTGCAGATGTCCGCTAGACAGAATCGATGTATCGAAGAAGAAAACTCCGCCGCCTGCAATAGACGACGGCGAGGAGGAATGGGATGATAATTATGGCTGATACTTCATGATAATATGGAGATCTAGCGGGCTGGATTATCCAGGTCACAGGACGGGTTTAGGGGAGGATTGTAGATACGTAATACGCATTTATCACCGAATACAATAATCATACCAAAAGACTCTAAGGGAAGTCGTAATATTCCTATGTGATAAAGCCACAACTTTTAAACCATATGTTGAACTCCACCCAATGCATACCATTAATGACACTCACAAGCAATCTTGTACCCTATGAAAAAAGGAATAAAATCACCAAATCCTCTTCGCCACCATATCAAATCTCTCCACCTCCCCCAACGGCGTCACCTTCCTAGCCCCTCCTCCTCCACCGCCACTCACACCTCCCTCCTTCCCATCCTTCTCCGGCATATTTATATACCTCTTCTTCTCCTCATTCATCTCCGCCACTCCACCTGTCCCAGTCCCCGGAACAGCGTAATTCTCCCTCTCCCTCTCCTTCATTCCCTTATACCTCCTCCTCGCAACTCCCAACAATCCCATCCCAAGCACAAACTTGAACACCAAAAACACCATCCAGATACCAATAAATATCGTCGCGATGGTAACGTACTCCATCACCATGTTTATCAGATCTGTAGCGCTTCCTTCCCCGTGGCCGAATGCCCGACGAAGAACAGAGTCGAATTCGTCTAGTGCGGCGGTGGTGCGAGGAGATGAAGTGCTGGTGTGTTGGGAGGAGAGCGTGGCGGATGGGATGAGAGGGGAAGGGAAGTGGGTGGAAATGAACATTTGGTAGGTTTGGAGAGATGAACGGATGAAGAGGCAGGCAAGAGGGATGACTGGGAGGCCGAGACGGCGCATGAGGTTCTCTTCCGCGAAGGCCTATATCGTGTTAGTACCCCATTTCAAGGAATTTAGGATGGAAGATGAGGCAACATACGTGTGTGTAATAGTCTTTCGCCAGCACATCCAAGTACCTTGAGTATATTTGCGGTTTAATGTTATTGAACTTGGTGATGTACGCATGCTTCAGCCAGTCGACAAACATCTCGCTGCCAAGTACTAGCAGGAATGGCCCCATCACTTGTCCCGTCCATTTTGGTAAGATTGTAAAACTTTTGGGGAGGAACATTCCGCCACTACTTGAGGTAGTGGAAGCGTTTGGTGTACTCGCTGCAGGTGGCGATAGTCCAAGCCCGGCCGCTGATACCAGTCCCGTGAGCCCAAATCCTCCAACACCCAGGAGACCATCCAGGCCGATTTCGACAAGGTTCCGAGAGGCTATGATAATAAGCATCAGCCAGAGCTGAAACCGCTCTACTATATCCGCACAGGCCATCTGGAAGAGATTCTCCTTCTCGATTCTTTTGAAGACCGTAGTCTTAATTTCAACAAACTGATTCGACAAAAGCAATGTAATCAAGCTATTGGAGTAACTGTTTACCGCCACGTTCAGTGTAATAACTTGATAAAACAGTGCAGTAGCATGCGCAACATTATACCCTAGAGCTAGGAGAAAGAAACCAAATGGCCTGAGTATCTTGCTCGTTCCATCAGGTCGCCTTTCCAGGGATTCCCGTGAAAACAAACACTCAAAAATATCTTGTCCAATCGCAGCCAGCAGCTTATCCGCAACCTCCAATACGCTGTATATAACGTATAACTTGATGGCATTCTGTCCCCGAATGCTGTGGTACATTCGGCTGGCATCAAACTCCATAAGAATCCAGCAGGAGAAAATGACAACGGCGCCCTTGAGCAGATCAGCCTTATGGTTAGGCTGAAGATCCGACGTCTTACGCCGTCTCGCTAGTGCGGCCAATTTTCGTCGCTTTGATTCCTTTTTAGATTCTTTGGTGTCTGCACTAGCTGCCTGACATTGCTCATCAGTGTTTTTCAGTTGGGCTTCAAGTTGGACATTCTTGGGGCGCAACCAAGCTTTCGCAACCGCCGCGACAGTCTCGCCGACGAGCTTCATCCAGTATAAGAGAAGTAGCCAGAGGGCGGTGCCGAACCGAATAGGCAGGATTGTGAAATTCCAGAGCCATCCATCGAGGCACGCAAAGGAGCCAAACCAGAGAGCACCTTCGAGGTACATTGGTAGGCTCAAAAAGTTCATCAGCTTTTCAATACGGAGCTCAGCCGATACGAGGTCGTACTTAGAAGCTGGGGTGTCGGCTAAAGACAGATAAAGGTAATCGCCGAGGGAGAGGGGAGCGGATACTGGAGCATCTTTCGAAGTCTTAGGCTCTGTGCCATTTGCTTTCTCAGTGGGTTTGCTAATCGGAATTTGCGGAACAAGAGGAATAGGTCCCGTGTTAATGTATGCATTTCCATTCACTACTACCCGCGGTGTTGACTTTGCTCGTCGCATGCTCGGCGTTGTATAGTGCCTTTGAGTTGCGAACTGAGCCCTTTGCGCCGATGGTGGCGGCCTGTCGTGTTCTCGGAGGTGATCATCCTTGCCCAAGCTTCCAGCACGACTTCTCCCACTCCTTGAACCTGTACTCCCTGACCTAGCCCTCCTAGGGCCACTACCTTCGGATTCCGTCGTATCTGGGATGTTCTTGGGAATCTTAGCCTCCAATGACAGTGTTGAAATTGTAAGCCCTTCATCAACACTAACGATCGGGAGTTTCGTATCCACAGGTTTCAACACATGGTCTTCGGGTATAGCTATGACCTGCAATGGCACGCTAGCCGGTATTATCGAGGATATAGCGGACTCGGCCTCCGATACAGTCGGTGAAGTAGCGGTACTAGCTTTCGACCGTGTCTCGTCCGATAGCTTTGATGATAACGAAGCTTGCCACTTCGGCAGCTGTAGGTTCCCATCATCGTGTGAGTCAGGTATTAGGAAGTCCGGTGGTGGGAGGAGAGACGGCTCTCCTTCACCCTTCGAGATGGGTGATCCTACGTCCTGAGCTTCTCATATTAGCATTTCAAGTAATTGATATTTGTATTAACGCGAGGTTTGATAGTATACGTTTGCCATTATGTTGAACTCTAATCACCGTCGGCTTGTCAGATTCGGATTCCTGAGTAGGTGTAGCATGTTCCGGCAAACTGTTTGTTTGCTCTGCCATGCCGTTGCTATTATAAAGCTAGTTGTGAGGTTGATGTTGGTGAAATGGTGTTCTTTGCGACCATTCTCATCCCACACCGCTGCGTTTGCACATGCAATCAGAAGCATGGCAGAATCAACGCAAAATATCCAACAGCATTGCTCACGTTTAGCCGGCGACGACGAAGATTTATATGAATCTACGGAGAGGCTAATGTTAGAATGTAGCTCTATGGCAAATTTGTACATTGTTATCCTAAAATTATATGACAATCTAACCTACACCTAAGGCACCAGAATTCGTGCCAGACAAAATTCCCGGTCGTTATTCGTTAATTGCATTAGCATCATGACTTCACCAGTAAGAAAATCATGTAACATTTTAAACAGCGCCAGAAGTAAACTGCAATACTGAAGTTTTCCAAGTTATGAAACGGTTGCACTTGAATTCTCAAGCTTTGCTAACCACATGTACATTGTCCGTAAGTCTGATCACCAAGTGACTGTTCTCCCGGATAGCCCTGCTTCTTTCTTAATCTTAGCTGCAAGGTAAATTCCCTCCGGAATAAACCGCCGCCAGTAGTAAGGACTATTGTGTTCATCCCTATACTTTTCATCCCACGCAGCACTAAGATTACTCTGGACGTTCTCCCCGTTTGTCGCAGCTTTATCAGCCTCCGACATGTCAGATACCTCCTCCATAGCTTTAAGTGTTGCCTCTTCCCACAATGTCCTATCCGGCGACCTTCCAAGAATTGGATCAATCCATTTCATACCCCCCTCATAGAATTTGCTCCAGTCATCACCTTGCTTCTCCCTTGACCATGCAATCGAATCGGGGTTCAACGCTATAATGGTGTTTAAGAGAGCACGACGAGAGCTGACCCTGGTGCGATATCGCTTCATTTTGAACCCACCTACCGTTCTCATCCACTCACCAGCAGCGAGCTCCGGTGGGTGGATATACGCCTGCCAGAATACGCAAGTGATGATCCAGAGAGCAGTGATGTATGCGTTGAAGTCTTTGAGACACACTGAAGCGATGATCAGGGCCCACTGGCCCAATGTCAAAATCCTGAGAGCCATCCTCAGGACGGCTCGACTTCTCCGACCAAGTCCAGACCGCGTCGTTTGAAGTTTCTTGTTGAGAAGAGCATTCACCATAGTGCTCTCTCCATAGAAAACGGTCCAGTCGGTCGCGTTCATATGTTCCGCAACGACAACTAAGCGATTATAAGCCGGGATTGGACCCAATAGCTTCTCCTCCGTTAGGAGAGGATTTGCAGGAGCTCTTTTGGCTTCAAGGAGAACCCGCGGCCGACTCCCATACATTATGAATATGACGGTCCCAATCGCAGGTGTAACTAGGAGAAATGAGAGAGCGATATAGTACTCGAATAGGCCGCAGAATACAGCGAGAATAATCAGCAGCACCCATCCAAGCGTTGAGGTGGCAAGGTACCACCTCGAGAACATCCAAGATGCATCCTTCAGCAAGAATCGCGACCAGTCATTCGCCGGAATACGGGTCTCCTGCTTGTCCCTAGCGACTCGGTATATATGAACGATGTTTAACTCTTGAACGCGATCATTCATTGCCATATTTGCGTGCTCATTCTTAATCTTCGTAGTACCCTGTGACGAGAGACAAAGCCGAACGGTCTCGGGATTGATGAGAGGATAACAATCGCCATAGCGCCCATCCAATGCGTCCCACCTTAAGCTGTTCCCAAATCGGTCTAATATGCATATGGTATCACTCTCCGTGTCGGTATTGGAGATCAAGAGACGAAAATCTTGAGGCGTGACCGGCCAGCTCCAAAGAGGAACTGCGCCAAAGAGTTGGAATATGTGCAGCTTTTCTGGTGTTGCGACAAAATCGATAAAACCAGTCAGGGGCAACACTCCGGCGAGTTCACCAGCCCAGGGGTGCTTTTCTATCGCTTCATTAAGCTTTTCTATGGCTTCTTTGAGCATGATTGCTTTGCCAATCTCGAACCCGAGTGCTGGATTATCCGAACTAGGCCGCTAGGCTAGGCGAACTCAACTCAACGCGCCATGGACGGCCAACTCCGTTGCAGCTCCTGTGAGTTGATTACGTTGAAAGAGACGTTGGAATTAGAAGTATGTATGCATATAAGAGAATCCGAATGCTATGGAGAAGAATAGTCGAGACAGAGTATGTATTTCAAAGGACGCGAAATTGTTTCGAAAGTCAAGTGTTCACAAGTGTTCACACATGTCTAGGCCTATGGCAGGACCAAGCCAAAAGGCTTCGGCTTGCTTAGCTTTTGAGCACTTGGCCGCGAATTGGGTGCTCGCTTAGTGCCCCTCTACCCCATTTAGGTTAGTCTGAACGAAAACCGTCAGTCGACCTGCCGGGATACGCAGATAGAGCTATCAAATAGTATCTACTCTATGGATCCGTCAAGCAGCGGAGATTTCGACGCATGATCTTCCACATGTAACAGTTTGATTGGAGACTTAGCCCAGTTTGGATTCTCGGCCCCGCTTTAATGTGCAATCGATTAATATCAATTCAGTACTGAATTCGTACTTTTAAGCATTTCCTAGCTTCAAAGCGTTCCTGAGTTGGTATTTTATTTCCAACACCAAGCTGGAAACAGACCCATGTTGAGTTCCTTCACTCAAGGCCGCTACGAGATCTATATATTTATAAAGCGGCAGCTGAGTTGAAGCTAAACATACTAGGTTAGTATTTTGCTAAAGTTAAGAATGTAACAGACACAAGGTTCTTATCCTGATTTCGCGATATCTCGAAAGTAGACTCGAGTTACTACTGGACTACATGCACATGCCGAGAAGTATTTTCCGATGATTCTTGTCAGTGTCCTTATATTCCAGTCAGCCAGAGAACTTCACAAAACCGCTCCTACCATATAATTACCAATTGATAGACCTTGACAAAGTACAGTGACATCCCTAGACCCTTCGAACCGAAGTACTAGTATTAGAATACGGTTAATTGATCAATTGAAAGGACCCAAATATGGGATACAGAAAACTTCAACGGAACTTAAAAACAGGTCTCGTCGAGGATGTCGACGTCGAATCCGACTCTGAGGAGCTGGCTGGAGACCCGGACAAGAAAGAAATGAAACAAGCATACTACAAAATCCTCAAGGAATACAATAGCGTTCCACCATTTTTTCGGGCTATGCATAATTCTGAATCGTCAGAGGAACTTCGGATTGGTCTGGAGGCCGATTTCGACGAAGTCTTGTTTGTAGGCTCTGACGGGGACCAAGGCAGCGACAACCAACCGGGATGCGCTAATGCTCGAGACCGACCTGGTCTGTGGAATGGCACATACGATATCAAAAAAACGAGCCCCGATATTCCGTTCTTGAACCGACTCGCTTATGGATGCCGCGGACTCAAAGTCCGGCAATGCAATAATAGAGAATGCATTAACAATAGAGAAAAGATATCGAAGGTCGCGCCAAAATGCGAGTGGCCTCGGTTCAGAGAATGGGCGATTGGGATAGCTGGATGCCTTAGCTCGTTCGACGCGAAAGGGATGGCTACACAGCCTTACTTTCACTTGGCTAGGGGACCAGATACCTTTCAATGGATGCTAGAGGATTACCAAAACCATAGCAGAATACTAACAGGCTTAATACTCGAAACGGATGGGAAAAAGCGAACGATTGATATCTTTGGCGTAACAGAGGTCATCTATTGGTTACTTAGCGGTGTTGACAACATATTTAATACTCACCCTTACGGAAATTGGAGGGTAGATTACTTCCTCTCCGGTGAAGTAACAGAGCCGGCTATCACAAAAGCACTTTCGCAGTCGAAAGAGTTGGGTCTGTGTCCCGCTCGTGTATGGGGTTTCGCTGCGGTATCTAGCAGAAACCAGATTGACCTACCTAGTCTCATGGAGACAGCTATAAAGCACCCTAAACTCAGGCATATCGGTCATGAGCAGTGCACCGACGGATTCTGCGCGACTTCCAAGATGGATAGCACCAAAGTCGACCAACTTCACCACTGTGATGGCGAAGAATGCCAAAAGCAGGGCCGGCTCCTATTCGATCCTAAATTGTTGAACGACTCCATCAAGAATGGTGGTAGGACTGTTTGGTCTCTGTCTGAGCCTTTTGAGGTATACCAATCCGGTGGGTATGTTGCAATATCTCACGTCTGGTCTGATGGTACCGGCGTCGGACTTCAGCCGGTCGGACAGGTCAATAAATGCTTGTTTGACTATTTTGCAGGGCTAGTTAAAGGATTAGGGTATAATGGGATTTGGTGGGATACAATCTCGATACCTTCGGACAGAGAGGCGAGGCATACCGCTATTAGCAAAATGCACGACAACTATTCTAATGCTGCAGCGACTATCCTACACGATAGATACCTTGCCGATTTCTATTGGACCGAAGATGGCAGTCCGTGTTTGGCGTTATTGTTCTCACCCTGGATAACACGAGGTTGGACTGCGCTCGAGCTCCTCAAGTCAACAAATATGCTTGTTATCTTCAAAGGGCCAGATGGTAAACCCGTCTTGAAAAGTCTCAAAGATGACGTCCTCGCCAAAACAGCGTATCATAGTACCCGCGCTCATTGGATGGCATCAACAATCATCAGGCGGCTGTGTGCATTCGACGAGGATGACTTGTCCGACTTGATGGCAATCCTAAAACCTAGAACGACCTCATGGGAAGGCGACCGTATCATGATTGCAGCTCTTCTCGCAGGTCTCGAAGACATCCCGAAAAACCTTATGGAGATGGACATAACAAAACTAGTCATAAATAAGATGTACCAACTAAATCGGCCAAGCCTCTTGCATGGTAAAGTTACCATCACCGACACTGGCGGCTGGTCTTGGTGCCCGCGTTCTCTTTACGAAATGCCACTAGAGACGTATGGAGATTTCGCAGAAGCAGGCCTAGGATCCCAACCCTGTCTTGTTGACAAGGATGGCGTGCTAGTCGGCCGCTGGCATTACCGTGGTTTAACAGCAGAAGAGGTCGCGGAAGGACGTATTCTGTCCGTATCGAGAGACATGACCGTGATTAGGCGGACGAAGGATGCCCTTAACCGTTGGCAAAATTGCCTCCTCCTCCGCGAGACAAATCGAGGAGGTTCTGGCATCGGGTTCTTGGTGATCCCAGTCAACAAGACACACGAATCAATCTACTGCAAATTCATGGGCGCGGTCCATGATGTGTCCCCTAAGCCGGCAGAAGGATACGATGATAGGTACTGGTATCACAGATTCCGAATAGGGGTAGATGGCGAAGAAATGCGAGCTAAAGATATCATCCCGCCTGAGGTTGACCCGTACCAAATCCAGCCAGGGCGAACATTTGATGTCGATCTTTGGATAGGAGACGGTTTAGGCGGCCCATTCATGCTAATCGGCCGGGATCCTGAAGTTACTGGTCGTAGATACGGATATCTTCTGTCCGTACCAAGTGCAACTGAGGCCTCACAGGCGGTAAAAACTAGCGACGATACCAAAAAACGAGTGTACTACTGTAACCCGGTTCCGAAATTAGCCCCCCGTCCAATATTTACAATCGATAAAGACGACGATGGAAATATTATCCCCGACTCTAAGAACATAGTAGAGAGCCCCGAGCCCAATAAAATACGGGTGAAGGGGTATCCACCGATAACGTTTACTGCTATTCACGGGAAGTGCCATAGACCGAACCCGTGGACAAAATACATTGGGATCTGGGCGGGTATGATATAAATCTGACAGAGTATATTATGGGTTCGCAATCACTAACATGTTGGCAACCGACCTCTACTAGTTAATTATCCCACTACTGGATACAGCATACTTATCTCAACCCAATCAGAGGAAGGCTTATTTGAACTCAGCAAATTCACCAAGGCGCCTCCCGTGAAGCAGCCAATAGCTTTTCTCAAGGTCGATAATATCAAGGCAACCGAAGGCCAATGTAGCGAGGGAGAGTGGGCAGGTTCCCCGACTGTATCAGCAGTCATATACCCCGGACTTCGAGGTATGTTGAGACTTAATTACTATATATCGTGGAAATCAAATCTGAAATGCTTTCATTAGATGATGACCTAGAGCAAGCAGAGTTAATCTTAGTAAGCGGTGAAGAGATCGTAGTGTCTACGAAAGATGCTTTCGTGCAGATGAAGAGAATCAACATTGATATGCTCGTGTAGAATACCTAGGATGGTCTAAAACCGAAAAGTGGATGTGAGAAGCACGCAGGCGATTACGCGATGTTAATATATATATTAGTGTATGTATTTGCAAGGTCAATCACTTTACCCCAGTGTAATATCGCAATTACTTCACTCACTTGTCCCGCGGGATAGGTTACTCAATTTGCTGTCGGACTGCGGTGCGTTCGGGCATTGCTATATCCCTTCAATTAGTAATATCAAAATACCCCAATCTCATAATTTATGCGAGTAGAGTTTTTTACGGAGAAGTGCGCTATTGAGCGTCATTGAGTAATATTCGCTTTATTAATAATAGTGGTGCAATAATTGTGTCGGATCGTATATCTCCCGGAATTGAAGCAAAAAAGAACTTGAGCGAATCAAGGGAGGTAAGCTAAAAGTCTAATAAGTTTGGATTCCATCCCTCAGCCCGGTATGCAGGATCTAGGGGATCATAATCCGTAAGCCAATCTGACCGGCCATACGCGGCGGCCCAAGCTTCTGCTGCTGCTCCAGCTACGGCTTGGCCTTCCGGCTCCGAAACCCTGTAGCGCTTAGGGCCATTCGTCTCGGTCGACCTATATCTTCTCATCGGGACAGCTGCGTACGTGCTTTCATAGGGACTAAGGGCACTAGTCCCTGCATACGGCCGCTTCGCTCCGGTGGGTATTGGTGTTGGTATATCGTAAGGACGAGGAGAGGAATTCCAGCGAAAATTTTGAGAATCCGAATCGACTAAGACTTGCGCCGAGCTCCTTGGAGAATATTCTTCATTGCTGAATGGTGATGGTTGGGCCTGCATACCCGCCCTATATACCCGGGCACTAAAAGTTCCATGATATTCGAGGGCAAGACTGCCTGAATCGACTTTGGTGAATCCATAAATGACGTCTTCCCGTGGGGGAACCCTAGTCCCTTTGAAAGGGGGGTTTTGCAGAATCCACCCTGCTTGACTAACCTCAGCCAGCAGTACGTCATAGTACTTAGAATCAGGACGCCTATCGAAATCGTCGAGCAGCTTATACAATTCATCTCGGGAGGAACCAGAAGCCTCGCCCGCGTCTATCCCACTTTCAAGCGAATGAATGCGTTGTTCCAGCCATTCAAGGTCTAAACTCTCGACCAAACTCCATTCAAGGTCCGCGTGTTCGCTGGGGATGTCTCCATCAAATTCGCAAGTAGTTTGAAAAAGACTCTGCATTCGTTCGAGTTTCTCATCATGCGAGCAACAGGTAGTTGGGATTCTATCGTCGACTCGAACGCTATATACCAATAGCTTGTGGGGCGGTGCACAAACTTTCAAAGCGGTGCGGATTGCGCATCGGCAAGGCGGACAATATATCCGAACTTTAGCTATCGGATTGATCGAGTCTGAGAGTGACTCATGAAGGCCGTTGTAACCTTCAAACTTCGCTATCCGTTCGAGCATTTCGTGTGATTCAATTTTGGGGTCGATGATCCTATCGAGTTTAGACCTCAAGCCCCGTTTCTTCTCCTTCTTGTTGCCATAGATAAAACTAGGTCCTCCGTTGGTAATTTCGAGTCTTTCTTTGGTACAAGGGTCGCTCACAAACATCGACGGACAGTTTCGTGTAAAGACGAATTTCCAATTGCATTTTTTCGGGTAGGCATTAAAGGAAGACTTGGTCTCTATATCTGCACGGGTTCAGCAACATCAGCCTCTGCGACAAGTATTTGAGAGTTATTGCAAAATTGCAGCCGGTAGAGGGTGAAAGAGCGAAAGGGTAAGTTTAATCAGACCTTCACCACCGAGAGATCCAGGTGGTCGCGGCTGGCGATCTGTCACCGACTCAACGCCGTGTATCCATCGGCCAATCGTTCCGTCTCCGCCTGTCACACTCATCTCAGATATGATGCTAGCTACTTCTGACCAAGCAGGGAACGAGTCCACGCTAGCCCTCTCAAAGAGCGTCAACTTATTCATGTCGCCCGCTAAGGTGCGAATGTCCCGAATGGCGATGGAATTGCGGATTTGTTCGTCCACCGGCAGGATTTTGTAGAGGCTCTCAACCATGACATGGATATCGTCGATAAGCTTCTGGAACTTTTTGCCATCATTGATTGCCCACATAGACTTCCGAGCAAGGCTTAAGCTTTGATCAGAGACCCCTCCTTTCTTCTTCCACCACTGAAGCCGTCTCAAGGCAGTAGAGCTCGGGTAAGGAGCCTTGTCCATGTCGTGGGCCGATAGTGGGGCTTCCGCGGGCGATTGAGTAACGCTGTATTTGTCTTTGAGTTCTTTCGCATTGCCGAAGAGGTTTTGGATGAGGCCCAAGGCCTTCTTGACCTTCTCCGCAGTTTCTGGTCGATCGAGCTCCTGGCTCCGGGTCGCATTGAATTCCGCTTTACTCTTGAATAGGCCATGGCGCTCTCCCCAGATGATAAGGTTTTCGTATTCGCAGTCCAACCGGTAGAGCAAAACTTGACTTTCATCCGACGCTGCTTGAGCGGTTTTAAATAACTGAAAATATTCGATACAGACGCTGAAAATGGGCATGAGGCCCACAGCAAGACCAGCGACTTCCATAGTCGTAGTCTGCTCGAAAGGTTTCGAGCGGTTGCATGATCCGGAAGAAAACCAATCGAGGAAACCAACGCCATATCCATCCGGTTTTAGTCTTTGGCTGAATTTTAACAGCCTCGAAACTGATTTTGGAGGTGGTGGCCATGTTGGAATGCGGCGTGCAGGATGCATATGCACTGTACGGCATTCATCTCGTGTTGCTTCCAATAGGTTGCGGTAACATATACCCTGCTCGATGTAGGGATACTGCTCCGCCACAAAGCCTGTCTGTATCGCAAATGTTGCAAACTACCTTCCCCAAGCGAAGTCTGTTGGGAATTAGCCGAAGTGCTCGCTCGAGTCTGTGAACCCGGATTTCCACACATTGAAAGGTCACATTGATCTGTTTGTTCTCTTCTCTTCTCAACCCTTTATGTAACAATAGCCGTTCATGCTCCCATTCGTTATGCAGCCTCGTAAACGGCCTTGAATTCACCCTTCGGTTAGTGCTATGTGCCGCGCAGCACACAGCTACACGACAATGCATAGCTGCATAGAGGGGTGGGGATTGAGATGCACAAGACAAAATTTTTTTATTTGGCTATCCTCAGTCAGATACTAGACCGGAGGGTTGTACAGCCGACACTGCTTAGCTTTTTTCACATGTTTCGTTACTATTAGGATACGACGGGAACAGTCTTAAACTTCAAGTAAGCTATACAAGTAGAACATCTCGAGTATTCCCCTAGTAAGCAAAATCCTCCCAAGTGACATCCATTCCTTCCAACCAATTCAATATCTGCTTCTGCATGTTATCTCCAGCACATACATACCATTTCCGTTGCTCGTCTCCATCTTCAATGAGATCTTGTTTCGTCATCCTCCGGTGGAGTATCCTTTCTGCTTCAATACCCGCCTCCACTTCGTCACCCCCCCTAAGTCCGGTGACGAATAATCTCAGCCTCTTTTCCATGCCATCCATACCTTCGGCCTTGATAAGCTCCTTAACAAATCCCAAGTCGTCTGCTCGAATCGCCCAAAACAATTTAACATCCAGTCCGTCTCTTATCATATCTTTCCATTGCGCCATGAAGGGTGTGATCCCCACTCCTGCCGCGACAAGTCCAACCTTTCCCCTAGTGCACCTTTCTACAAAGAACTCCCCTCCGAAACCTTGGACCGGCACTTCAAGGAGCGCCCCGGGGTTCTGCTGAAAGAGAAATCTGGTAACCGGACCCTTCCTTCTAATCGTGAGCTCGAATCTTCCATTCTCTACCCCGTTAGCTGCATTAGGCGCAGATGACACCGTAAAACTCCGAATATAGTCGTCGTTTAGGCCCTGGGGGTCCGAATCGTCCATATGCCGGTAGCCCGCACTCAATTCCTCCTCAAAGTTTAGCATGACGTATTGCCCTCCCTTCCATCTCGGCGATTTATCATTCAACGCAAACGTAAATCGGGCTATTGTATCTGAAAACTTCTCCTTTTTAATTAATCGCGCCGTGAGGTCGCCCTTGGGATTGTCGGAGAGAAGTCTCTTCCCTCTCTCCTCGGTCGCGAGGTATCTAACCGGGGGGTTATAAGGGCTCCAGCCTACTTGTTCGGAGTCGAGGAGGCGTATACCTAGAGCGGCCCTGCTGTAACGTGCTTCCGTAACTGTGAGCTTTACCGCAAGCTTAGAGCGCGTAATAACCGCCTCTGCTTGTTCACCAATCAATATCTCCACGTGGCCGGTGAGGTAGAGGATATCGCCTGTACGATAATCGGGAAAGGTAAGACCCGCGAGAGGCGTAACCGCAAAGTTTCCAAGAGTTTGGTAAAATCTATTACCGGAATATTCGGGCCAAACCAACGTAGTTCCTTCTCTAGGAGCCGGCAACAACGAAGAGCCCGGCGAAGGACGGTCGGGAAGGACCCTTACGAAACCTGGGGGGCCACCCCGGTGGTTTGTGTCCATATCTGTAAATCCATTTCTAGAAGATACAAAGAACATGTCCGACCGAGATATTAATTCGAGTGCATCCTGAGGAAGAGAGGCAGATATTTCATCATTGCTGGTGAGATTGGCTGGGACCTCAAAGGGGACTGGGTCTAGGTGCCTAGCTGTTTGAAAGATATCTGGTTAGCCTACTATCTACTAACAGCTAGATACTTTGCAATTAATATCCGACGTACCATTGATATATTTGGGACAGTTCCCCATAGTTTCTTCAATCTTCACCACCATCCCGACCGTTCCTCGCCCAGGTCCCTTCTCAACTCTCCTCATTCCCCTCCCACTCTTTCCA